>ML824435.1:35987-71519 GCA_009831015.1 Picea engelmannii | reverse complement strand
TTATGAATACAACCATGAACCTGTAATATAGATTTTTCACATGAAAATAAACTCTTGGTTCTCTCTTTATCCTTATTTTCTCCATGAGACCACTTGTCTAACAATATTTTTTCAAATTCTACATTGGAGAGTGCCATCATCTCCTTATAATCAAGCGATTTCCACCAAATGGAAGAATCACCTTGCAATTTGAGATCTACCCAATGGGGCCAATTCTATTCCCATGCTGACTTTTTTTCTTTAATGAATGATTCAATACTAGGGCCATCACATTTCTCTGTAAAATACATCTTGCTATGAAAACCCCCAAAAAATAGAACAACAAGTTACAGCAAAAAATCGCGGCTTTTTCCGGAAAAACCCTGAAAAACTGTTGAATTTAAAATGCTCATAACTTTACTTCCTAAACTCCGTTTTGGCTGATTTTTTTTTTAAATCAGGTATTTTCCCGAGAGGAATTCAAATACCCAATTTGTTTATCAAAATTCAGCTCTTAAATCTTCATATATGAACCTGAAGTGTGTCGCCCTCTTTTTCTTCCCTAGAAAAAATTCTGCAAAAAGAGAAAACAAATCTTCCCTTCTTTGGCCAAGGAAAGTGCTCTGATACCAATTGTTAAGAACTAAAGACTGAATAAAAAAGAACCACAACATATATAGAAGAAAAATATAGAAAAACACAACTTTATTATATCAAACCCTTGAGGTAGGGCAACACCATACAATGGATCCTATTATGGAATGGATCCTCTCATGTTCACTTGTCTCTTCAAGGGGGCATCCTTCTATTGAGCTACCGCTCCAAATACAATATTTCCCTTCATGTCTCATTACATTTCTTGAACCCCTTTATATAGTGCTACCATCACCTAAGAACATTCTAGAGGAGGAATCTTCTAGAAGTAGAACCTTCTAAGAAGTCATCTTACATTTATTATATCTAATTACCCATTTATTATATCTAACTACCATAGTGGGCCTTATTTAATAATATAGTGGACCTAGTCCACCTTACATTGAATGACCTCCACTATTATCACTATGGGCCCTCTGGGGCCCCCCACTACCTCTCTAGATACCTTACAAACAGGCAGATAACCTCTTGAAAAATATGAGATTTACTCAGAGTTCCACTTGGGTTTATGACCCATTTTGTGTCATCGTAGAGCACAGAGTCAAGCAAAGGAAAAATCCTTATGTTACACATTATTTTTGTCACCACTATGAATGTTAATTATGTAAACCTGTATGTTGCCTTCAGAGGGGTCAGTGGCCTCAATTCCTGAAGAAAGAAGGGAGAAGAACTTTGCCTGAGAGAAGAAATCGGATTTTCCTTTGTAAAAAACCTATTAAGGAGGATTTCTGTAGGTTTCTCTATACATAGGGTGTGGAAATGCCTGATTTCCGCAGGTTTCACTGTAGCTAGGTCACGGAGTTTCCGTAGGCTGCATTACAACTAGGGTGCGATGGCCTTCGTATGTGGGAAAAATGAGCATTTTCTCGATGCTTCTAGAAGGAGAAGCTTCTATGGTGAGGTGGCCTCCTAATGGTTTGTATCTTACTCTCTTTCATGATTTAGTGGGATCATCCTAACCTCCTCACCTTATCCTCTTTATCTTATAGAAGGAGAGGAGCTCTCATGGAGAAAGTTAGTTAGATTTGGCTTGGAATTATTAGTTTGGTTAAAGTGGCTTTGAGATTTGTTTTTTTCAAGATAGATGTCAGATCTATAGTCTCATAATTCTTGGATCAGAAGTGTGTGGGAAGCAAGGAACTTTTGGAAGGGAACTTGCAACATCAAGGCATCTGGTTGTAATCTCTCTTCATATTATTAATATAATACAATGGCATGCTTCTTTCCCATAGAATTATCTTTATTTTATTACATAATTTCTTGATCATATGCATAGGTTGTCATTGAATATACTTTTACTGCTTTTACTTTGGTTGGTTTGTGTCTCACTGCAGGATTAGTATGACAAGAGCACCAGAGCGAAACAGGAACAACAAAGACATAAGGAAGCGACACTTAAAGGTGTGTCTCTCATCTTTTGTTTGGTAGTAAATTCGATGATTTTAACCTAGGGAGAGTGTCATGTCCTGTCTGGTTTTGTTCTAGATCTAGGTGGATCTAGGGAGATTATTTTATGTACGCATTTACTGATTTATCCAATAACACCTTGTGCTCACACACAGAAGCTAGAAGTGGAGAAGTACATGAACAAGACAAAATGGAAAGAAAACACATTGCTAGAAACAGAAGAACAACCTGCCCCTATCACTGCTTCACATACCAACACACCTCAAAATCAAACAAAGAAGAGAGGAAGAAAGGAGGTTTCTCCTTCAGTCATAGAGGTATCAGTCGAGAACTTCCAAGTTTATAGAAAGAGTTCCAAGACCGGTCATGCACCATATTTGCTCAAATAAGAAGAAACACAGTCCACCATAGTCATGGAGGGACCACACTCTTCATCCTATGTAGACATCCAGTTCATAATATCTACATCATCATCTCAAAAAAAAATTGACACTACTATATCAGCTGAATCATCTCATGAGAAAATAGAGTCAGATGTTTTTGACAAATACAAACAGATCAAGAAGAGAAATGAGCTCCTCACCAGTAGCACCTATGCTCAGTTTTGGAAGTAGACTTCCACTGCTCAACACAAGTTGTTGTCATCATTTGACACGGAGAGAGGAAGAATGAAAATGGCATTCCTACAAGAACAAGTTCCCCATCCTAAGACATCAACAAATTATAAGAAGACTTCCTTTGAGTTTGATATAAAGGATGTACATCCAGTGGACCAGATGGATATGCATATGCAGACAGGAGAGATGATATTCTCTACCTTGACAAACACCTCAATGAATGCTTCAAATTTGCAGGTGTCCCTGAACAACATTCAGTCCCAATTGAAGCTGGAGAAAATCTCTTCTTTGGCCAAGGACAACAAAATCAAATCACTAGAAGAGTTGGTGATGAAGATTGGGTACGACCCAACAAATGTCAAGTCAAAAGAAGAGTTATTGAAGAAGAAGAATGATAATATAGAATCTCTGAGAAAGAAACTGAAGCTTCTAGCTACAGAAGATTCACAAGCCAAAGAGGTGGATAAGAATGAAGGCCACAAAGAAGAAATGTTGAAGCTTATCATGGAACAAAATGCACAGATAAGAGAAATGGAAGCAGAAATGGATAAAATGATAAAGAAAAAGGAACAAAATGTGAATATGCCCATGATCCCACTCAAGGAAGTCCCTCTAACAGGAATTAGAACAAAAAAAGCATCTACATCAACAAAAATTCCATCAGCAATCCTAGTACAAGTTTAAGATGCATCTGAGAAACTTGTAAAGTCCATGGAAGACTTGTCCATCCAAGGGGAAGAGATCAGAAAATTGAAAGAAGAGGTAAAGAACCTGCAAGAGATGAAGTCTATGCTCCAGACCATTCACCAAGCAGAGATGCATAACTCTCAAAGGCTTAGTTAATAACTACAGAAATATACGGTCATGACAAAGACCTTAGCCCAAGCTAAGGAAAACATTTGGGTGGATATCAGCAAGTCAATGTCATAAATTTGGCCATCCATACAGATTGTCTTTGAACAACATGAATTAGTACAGAAGGCCAGGGAAGCAATTGACACAATCAAATAATAATGAGGAGAAATACCCACAGAGGCCACTAAACTCATCATATTTCTAAACTCCAAAAACAAGAAGGAGTTAGAAGAACTTGAAATTAAAAACATAATAGAGACCATCCTTGAGATCACGAAGGTCCTGACCAAGCAAGGATTGATGTTGCAGCTAGAAGAAAAGGCTCAATTGATGGACATAGGAGTGCAGAGATTTTTCAGCAAGTTTGAAGTACTACATAAGAAAGGTCTTCTTGGATTATTAGTACTCAATGACAAGTTGATCAGTTTGTCAAATTACAAACATAAAATCAGTGCAGTGGCAAAGGACAGTTCAAAGTTTGTAGGGATACATGGAAGCATTACTAGTAAATCCTTCCTAGAAACATTACAGTTGGACTTGAGTATTCAACATGAGATAAAGCATATCTTCATCACTAAGCCTACTTTTTTTAAGTATACTAAAATGGATGAGATATACAAGAAGTTACTCAAGATTTTCATCCTAGGTAAAAAGAAATAGGAAGATCTATGTGTCTTACTTGAGTAAAGACAATTTTGGTGTTCAAGTTAACATGGAGTAGCCAGCCAAAGTCAAAGATATGAGTCACCATCCACTTCCACTAAATCAGCACAAAGGATCCGAACAAATCAAAAAAACCCTATATTTTGTATCTTAGAGATATAATTAGTGTTGGCACAGGGGCAGACCCAGGGTTCACTCCAAAAGTGCACCAGCAAGCCCTAGATACTGGCCCTTTCAACAACACCTGTGAACCAGGTGCAGTCTCACCCGAAGAAGCGATGAGGAGGTTGCAGGACATAGATTTCTACAACCAGGGGAATATCAAGTGGATCTTGTATAACAACAATCACAGTATTCATATATCACTTATCAGCAAGATATACTGTGTGCATCTATAGATCTTGATCTAACATAGTAATGCAAATAACAGTATAAAAATGATAGAGGTCAAAGCATTAATCATTCACGCAACACAAGATATGCGTGGTTCACCCTCTCTCTAGGGATACGTCCACAAAAATGTTCTTGTGATATATTAAGATAAAGCTTACAGTTCTTATCTGTGCTTTTGGCCAGTAGATCTTCTCTCTTCTTCTCTTTGTCTCTCACCTTCCTGCGCACCCAGATGCAGGACTTGATCTTCGCACCTAGCTGAAGATCTTACAATATTAGAAGGCTCTCCTCTCAGAACTCCTCTCTCTCACAATACAATAATCTCTCAACCAACAACAATCAATATCAATACCCAACACTAGTACCGCCCTGACCTAGGTCCTCTCAACCTCTATTTACACATTGTAGTCCCTCACTGATTGCTTTAGGTCGAAACCTAGGTGTCAAAACCCTAATTACCCAAAACCCTAGGTGTCTAAAACCCTAGGTCAATTTGATCCACTTTTTCTAGACTTCGCCAGCCTGTCTTTCCTTCCTTCTCATGCGATGCTCTAAAGCATCCAATGGTGGATTTCTCCACTTCCTAAGTCATCCTTGATCCATATTCCTTGTTGATCTGTCATCCTCGATCTCCTCATCCAATGGCTTGCTTTTCCACACTTTGCTCCATCTTTTCTGCTCTTTTTCTCACTTCGACCCAGTGACAGTCACTGTGTACCCTGCAAAGTTTGATTTTTACCTTTTCTTCCTTGTTCTTCATTTTCTTTCATAACCAAGGGCCAACAGGCCCCCAACACTCACATGTCACTCATCCCGAGGCACTTCAGTTATGCTCCTTTTGTTTTACTTCGACTTTGGACTGCGCAGTGTAGCCTTTTCTTTCTTCTTTATGCCTCCTTCACGTCATTGTGCAGACTATGTTTTCTGTGTTTGGTACCCAGTTTCAACTACACCTGGTACCTAATCCCTTTTCCTCATGCTTTTACTTGGAGTTGTGAGGCAGTTGGTTGTCATAGTACAACTTCAACCGACTCCCATTCACCAATCCTTCTTTCCATTCTCCATTTAACGTCTTTAGCTATGCAGCTCCTCCTTCTGTGATGTAGGCGATCTCATATGGTCCAAGCCAATGCATTCTGAACTTCCCAGGGTGTTTGATAAACTTACTGTCATATACCAGTACTAAATCACCTTGCCTGAATATCTTTTTCTTGATGTGCCTGTCGTGGTAGGCCTTTTCTCATTCCTTCTAAACCTATTGATGGAAGCCTACAATGAATTTGTCTTCTTCTAGTTCCACTAATTTTGCTAGCCTCTCATGAACAGCCCCAGTATCATCCATGTTTGTAAATGCAGCAATTCTTAAGCTCGGTACCAAGTACTCCATCGAGACAACAACTTCAAGACCATAAACCAACTTGAAAGGGGTATGCGTTGTTAATTTCTTGCAAGTGGTTTTATAAGCCCAGAGTAATGTTGGTACTCTTAAATCCTAGACATCCCTGTTCACACTGCAAATCTTTGTCAATGTTGTCTCTCAGATCTTGTTGAATGCCTTAACTATTTCGTTTGCTTATGGATGGTAAGGTGTACTCTTATGATGGTGGATTGAAAATTCTTCAGTCAGGGCTATAAATTTGTTGACCTGCATAGAATAGATCTAGCTAAACAATGATACACACATTTGCATAGAGAATTGGAAAAAGAAGAAGGAGAGAAATAATGGAAAGAATTCTCATTAACCGTTATGAATAATGAATAATTTACACATGATATACTTTGTATAACTCAATTATTTCAACTTGAAGTGAACCAAGTCGCCATAGTGGTGGTCTAGAGTGATCTGGACACACACCAGTAGTTACGGGAGTGAACTGCCACCTACTCTATTCTCTCAGGCAGTTACAGGAGTGAACTGCCACCTAGTTGAGTTAACTAGTCAACTAGTCTTCAGTTAACTGACTAAACAGAAAGTAGTGAGGAGTTAACTCAAGGAATCAACACTAATGCGATACTTTGGTGATGATACCAAGGAAAGGTCGAATTAGCATGGTGATGATCCCAATGTTGCATGGTGATGATCCCAATGCAACATCTAAACTCAACTCAACTAGTCAAACTGAAGTGTGAACTGAAAGAGAATATTCTCCACGTGGAATATTCTCTCCTAAAATATAGATGACTGTATAATGACTAATTATGACTAATAAAAAAATAAAAACCTTGGGAAAAAGAAATCCTAGGTGTGTGTGAAGTAACTCCAACACCCCCCTTGAACATCGCTATGGTGAAAATAAAGATTGGGCCCCAGCAACGAGACCATGTTAGGTACCCAAGTACAAAAGATACACTGAAAATAAAGTGAGGAAAGAGGGAAAACCTAATGGGAAAACACCCCCTCAAGGTACAATGTATGTAAAAATAAGAACTACAATTGCTAGGCAACTGTGTCCTTCACTCCAAGATGACCTCATAGAGAATGGAATTTCTACTCAGTGAAGGTCTTGGTGAAAATGTTTGTCGTTTTTTCTGCTGAAGGACAAAAATGTAAGTCGGTGATCCCCTCATGTACTAAGTCCCAGATGTAGTGCATGTGGATATCGATGTGCTTCATCCACTGCCTCTGAACTAGATCTCTGCAGAACTTCAGAGTTCTTTGGTTGTCACACCAGATGACGATCGGCCGATGAAATTGAATGCCCAACTCAGTGAGAAAATGTTGTATCCATGTAGCCTAAATGGTTATGTTAAATACCCCTCTGTACTCTGCCTCGGCTGAAGATAGAGCAATGGCAGCTTGCTTCTTGCTCGACCAACAAATAGGCCTGGAAACAAGACTGAGTGAGTAACCAGATGTGGACTTGCGATCAATGTTATCACCAACCCAATCGGAATCAGAAAACCCAATGAGATATAATGTAGAGTCTACTGCATAATAAATCTGAAAGGTTATGGTGCCCTATACGTATCGAAGGATACACTTTGCATCTTTCCAATGTATCTCATGCGACTCCTGCATGAACTTGGAAACTGCACCAACTACATATGAGAGGTATAGTCTGGAGTGTGTGAGATACAACAAGCTCCCCACTAGCTGTTTGTACAGTGTGTTGTCAACCAGTGGAGTCTTCTTGCCATCCTCAAGTTTGACTCCTGATAGGAAAGGAGTCGGAGTAGACTTGCAGTCTGTCATGTGAAATCTCTCAAGGAGACTCGTGCATACTTGTCTTGAGACATTTTGATGCCTGATGCATCCTGACTGATCTCAAGTCCAAGGAATAAGTGTAGTGGACCCATGTCCATCATCAAAAACCTGTCATGAAGAATCCTCTTGATTTTAGCTATCGCTGAAGTCGAGAAACCGATGATCAGCAAATCATCGACATACAGAACTAAAAGTAGAAGTGAATTAGTCGTCCTAAGCATGTATGCATTCGGGTCCGATTTACAATGTACAAATTTCTATGACAACAGGTAGGAGTCCATCTTGGAATACCATGCCCTCGAAGCTTGCTTGAGGCCATAAAGTGACTTCTTCAGTTGACAAACCAAATATGAGTCCTGCATAAATCCTTGGGTTTGCTCCATGTAGATATCCTCAGAGAGATCACCATGAAGAAATGCATTATTCACGTCCATCTGATGGACTTCCCATCCCTTGGATACCACAATCGAATTCAATCCATCTTCACTACTGGAGCAAAGGTCTCATCATAGTCAATACCATGAACCTGTTGAAATCCTTTGGCAACAAGCCTAGCTTTGTATCTACTTATCTATCCATCTGCTATGCTCTTGGTCCTGTAGACCCATCTGCATCTAACAAGTTTCCTCCCAGAGGGAAGGGGAACCAGATCCCAAGTCTGGCTCTCGAGGAGGGATTTGTACTCCTCCTGCATGGCGGATTCCCAAAAGGGATTTCTAGCAACCTCGCCATAAGACTGTGGATCTGAAGACTGAACCAAGAAAGAATGCCTGGAAGGCAATGGTTTAGTGGCAGTGAGTGCAATGGGAGGCTCCTCAAAATC
The DNA here is from genome assembly GCA_009831015.1 of Picea engelmannii. NCBI lineage: Eukaryota > Viridiplantae > Streptophyta > Pinopsida > Pinales > Pinaceae > Picea > Picea engelmannii. Next base: position 62,923 of record ML824435.1, on the reverse strand, counting down.
ATATCGAGTCCTCCTAGTATCGGTTGGATCACCAACGAGATCCCCTGCATCCTGAAGAGTAGTCTGTGCCCACTTGGGCCTCTTCTCTAGCTCTGCAACTGCATCTAGATTCTCTAACTCTGCATCTGCCTATACTGACTTTGAATCTGAATCATCTGATTCCTCTGAATCAAAACTCTCATCTGAAGAAGAGTCAACATGTGCATGCTCATCATATCGGACAGGTAGAAGAGTGAAGGTGTCTGCATGTGATTGTTGAGGTACATGCGAGACACTTTCCTCGAATTGGACACTATGCTCAATGATGAGTTTGTTCGAGGAAATATCAATAAGTCGATATCCCTTCACACCATCGGGGTATCCAACAAAAATTCTTTTAGTGCTCTATGGATCAAGTTCCTTCCTCTTTTCAGAGGGAATCTAGGCCCATGCACGTGAACCAAAAATTTGAAAGTGGGCCACTTCCGGTTTGAGGCCGCTCTAAGCCTCATAGGGGGTCTTATCCTTAACATATCTATGAGGAGATCTATTTTGGATGTATGTTTCACATTTAATTGCTTCGACCCATAGTCTCTGTGGTAGTGAATTTGCATGCAACATGCAAAATGCCATCTCCTTTAAAGATTTGTTTTTCCGCTCAGCAACTTTGTTTTGCTGTGGAGTGTAGGGAACTGTATAATGCAATTGAATCTCTACCCCATGGAAAAGATTATGAATCTCATGATTCACATACTCTCCCTCATTATCAGTTTGGAGGACTTTGATCTTCTTTCTGGACTATGTCTCAACCAAAGCTTTGAAATCTTTGAGGTGTTGAAAGACCTTGGATTTTTGCCGAAGAAAGTAGATCCAAGTAAAATGTGAGAATTCATCAACAAAAATGAGAACAAACCTTTCTTTTATGATCGATGGATGCAGAAAAGGACCCATGAGGTCATTATGGATCAGATCTAAACGTGGGGAAGCTCACTGAGACTTTCCTTTGACGAATTTCTCTTGAGGGTGTTTTATGAGAACACATCCCTCAACTAATCTATGCTTGCTAAGTTGTTGCATGTATCTTCAATTTAAATATCCAAACCTTTCTTGCCATATCCTACAACTTTCATCAGCATCAGTAAGCAGTAAAGAAGAATCAGGTTCAATGAATTCAAAAAATGTATACAATCTAGACTGATGATTTACCTCACTGGTAGCAACCCTGGAGTTGGTTTGCATGTCGTAGATGTCCACGGCATTTGGTGTGAATATGACTTTCTTTCTAGTGTTGGAATTTTTCATCTGATACACGAAGAGAAGGTTGATATAAATCTTGGGAACATGTAACACGTTCTCGAAGCTTTCGTTGGTGAGTTCAATCCTTCCTTTGACAATGACTTCGACAGAAGCTTTTTCCCCCATCAGAATAGGAGGAACTTTGCATGCATCCAAAGAATAATAGACTGCTTCTGAGGTAGCCATGTAATGTGATGCTCCTGAATCTACGATCCAAGCATCGGGAGAGGAGTTGATGGCAATCAACACATGTCTAGAATTGCCTTTCTTGGAATTCGGATCTTCTGGCTTCTTCTTCTTTACACCCTCGGGGATGCAATCTCCAAGGTTGTTTTGCTGAAGTATCTGAGACATCAGATCTATTTTTTTTTACATGCATGCAGATTCTGAATGGAATCCTTTGTGACAGTACGTGCATTTCTCTCCTTTTCTTCTCTTTTCGCCTTTGGATCTGGAGGCATCGGTGAAGGGTTTTGTGTACCCTTCCTTATTCGTATGTGCATGAACTTTCCACTTCTATTTATCTTTATATTTCTAATATTTGTGGCTTCCATCATGCACAGTGATTGCATGCACCCTTGGGCCTTTGATTGTGCCCATGTTGATGAGCTTAGTTTTCTCTTGTGTCAGGGATTCGATAAACTCCTCAAGAAAAGGAAACTTCCATGTGGCTCCAGAGGAGAATCTAACAGTATGGAATGTGGATACAAATACAGATAATTTAGGTCCAATCTTGGAGAGAATGGTGAGAACAATTTGTTTCTCCTCTGTCGATTTATCAACCCAACAAGCTTTGAGTTGCGACAGTAAATCCTTGATTTTTTTAAAGAAATCTTGGATATTGTTGAAGCTTTTTGGATCCAATGTGAGCAGCTCCACCTCCAACATGTATCCCCTCATCTCATCCTATTTTACAAAGATCCCTTCCAATGTTTTCCAAGCTTCATTGGGAGTCTTACAAGAACATATGTGAAAAAGGAGATCGGGAGAAATAAGACTGCAAATTGTTCCGAGTGCCTCATCCATGCGATTTAAGTACTTGGATTTTTCTATGGCTGATGTCAGTTATGTATCTGTATTAATGGTTAACCTATAAAACCCTTTATATCAGAGATGTATGGCTATTTTATCCTTCCATGCAAAATAGTTGTAAGGTGTAAGAATGAATTCTTTTTGGAATTCCATCTTTCCGCTGTCTTCAATCTTTTGTACTTGCAAAACATTTTGGTGTAGATTTTTATTAGCAGTCCATCAGCTCGGATACCATGTAAATGTGTTGACCTGCATAGAATAGATCTATATAAACAATGATACACACATTTTCATAGAGAATTGGAAAAAGAAGAAGAAGGAGAGAAAGAATGGAAAGAATTCTCATTAACCGTTGTGAATAATGAATAATTTACACATTATATACTCTGTATAACTCAATGAGTTCGACTTGAAGTGAACCAAGTCACCATAGTGGTGGTATAGAGTGATCTAGACACACACTAGTAGTTACGGGAGTGAACTACCACCTATTCTAGTCTCTCAGGCAGTTACGGGAGTGAACTGCCACCTAGTTGAGTTAACTAGTCAACTAGTCTTCAGTTAACTGACTAACTAGAAAGTAGTGAGGAGTTAACTCAAGGAATCAAGGCTAATGTGCCACTTTGGTGGTGATACCAAGGCAAGGTCGAATTAGCATGGTGATGATCCCAATTTTGCATGGTGATGATCCCAATGCAACATCTAAACTCAACTCAACTAGTCAAACTGAAGTGCGAACTGAAAGAGAATATTCTCCAGGTGGAATATTCTCTCCTAAAATATAGGAGACTGGATAATGACTAATTATGACTAATAAACAAATAAAAACCTTAGGAAAAAGAAATCCTAGGTGTGTGTGAAGTAACTCCAACAAGGGTTGCAATTGTCTTATTGATGAAGTGTGTACCTTGATCATTCATAAGGACCTTAGGGCATCCAAACCTGGTTATTATGTCATAAAATATAAAATGTGCAGTTGTAGTTGCACTATAGTCCTTGACTACTCTTGCTTCATCCCATCTAGTCATGTATTTTGTTGCAGTGATAATAAACCTTTTTCATGTGCGCTTTCCTCGTGGGTTTATAGGTCCCATGAAGTCAATGGCCCATTTTTCAAATATCCGCAGGGTCATCTGCAGTGCTAATGGAATATCATCTCTTCGGGATGTTTTTCCAACTCGCTAGCATATATCACATGCTCTGGTCTATTCTTTATCATCTCTATGTAACGTAGGCCACCAAAGGCCAGCTCGCAAAACCTTCTACACAGTTGATTTCCCTGCGTAATGTCCTCATGCGATGCCTTCATGAGCTTCTATGAGGATCATCGGGTGATCTATTTCAATAATGCATCTTCTTAGTATCTCATCAGGTCATATTTTATATAGCTGACCAGCTATCAGTGAAAAATCTGCAGTGCGCACCACTAGTTGTTTTTTTCTGGGAGATTGTATACTCACTCGGAGCCATTCTTGTTGACAGGAACTGGACTATGTCTGCGAAGTGATCATCAATCTTTCTAATGGTGAGTAGTTGTGCATCTGATAATGTATCCTCTAGACTGGAAGGTTCTTCGCCATGTTCCAACCTTGACAGGTGGTCTGGGCCCTTGTTCATTTTTCCTAGCTTAACTATGATCTCAAAATCATACACTTGAAACAACATAAGCCATTTGCATATTCATCCCCCCAACACTGGCTTGTTGACTAGGTACTTTAGCATGAAGTGATGAGTAAACATTTTAAAGTGTCCTCCTAACAAGCAGTGGCAGAATTTTTGCAATGCATACACCATGGCTAGTCCCTCTCTCTCTGTAGTGGTGTAATTAACTTCAGTTGTGGACAACTTCCTGCTGGAAAATGCTAATGGATGATCAATGTCCCCTTCTCCAAGTTGTTCCATTACTGCTCCTAATGCAATGGAAGATGCATCAACATGCACATGAAATTCCTTGCTCCAGTCTGGAAAGACTAGAATAGGCGCAGTTACCATCTTTTGTTTCAGTGTGTCAAAGCTCTGCTGGAATTCTTCTGTCCAACCGAACTGACAGTATTTCTTTAATAAATTCTCCATTAGCACATTAATCTAAGCATATCCTTTGATAAATTTCCTATAATAGTCAATATGTCCTAGCGCAGTGCACAGTTATTTGACTGAAGTAGGTGGTGGCAAATCAACTATAATTGCAATCTTGGATGGATCCACCAACAATCCTTGCTTGCATACAATATGAACTAATAATACTCCAAATGGTGAGAAGAAGATGCATTTCTTCAAATTCAAAGCAATTTGACACTACTTGCATTTATCCAACATTAGCCTTAGACATTCAATATGATTTTTCAACAAACTAAAAATAATCCAGTCATCAAACAGTCATCAAAGTATGCTTCTAAAAACTTATGCAAAAATTCTTTGAACGCTTCAACCACCACCCTAGAAAAGATCATTGGAGAATTATTCAATCCAAATGGAATCACTGTATATTGGTAGGATCCCCACTCTGTGGCAAACGTATTCTTATGGCAGTCCTCCTTGGCGATGCAGATCTGATGGTATCCTGAAAACCCATCTGTAAAAGAATATACTTCTTGGCCTCCCACGTTATCCAACACTTCGTTTGTGAATGGTGTAGGGAAAGGATCATGTAGACAAGCATCATTCAGCTTCTTGAGACCTATGCAAATCCTGATCTCACATGACTTCTTATCTTGCACTACCATGGGGCTAATCCACTCTGACTCCTCGATAGGTTCAATAATCCCTGCTTCCAGCATTATGTCGAGCTCAATCTTCACTTTTTCCTTATATTTTGAGTTCAGTCTATAGGTTCTTTGCTTGACTAGCTTTGCATCTAGTTTCAAAGGTATTCTCATCTCTCCCATAGGTCCTTTGATACCCTTCATCTCAGTGAACTTGGTCGGGAACAAGTCCTGATACTCGTGCAATAATTTTGTGATTTTGTCAATGGTAGAAACATCCCAGTAATCTTCGACATTGGCTATATTTGGTGTCTCCTCTGTCCCAATATTGACTTTCTTTATCTTTATCTATTGTCCAATTAATGGAAGTTCAACTCCTGGTCCTTCCACATCTCTCTGGCCTTATGTTTCTTCGATATTCACCTTCCTTGGATCATCGTCTTCATCGGCATTAATGTTGTAGTAGATATGCATTTTCTAGAGGAGCGCAGTCCATTCATCCTCTTCTTGTTCCAAAGGGAGTCCAGATGCCTCCTTAAATACTTTCTGTCTCACCATCTGTAGTGCTCTATCTACTGAAGGAAATTCACTTTCAAACAAAAAGGTGGTTATAAAATTCTAGATCATACCTTCCCATTCTGAAGTGACGAGGCGCAACTCTGCTTGAAGGTACTAGTTAATCGGGGTGGTATCCAGCGTATTGATGAATCTATGTACCCATTTTTCTCTAGGAATGTCACTCCAGACCTCTTCACAGCTGCGTACATGGTCCTTTGGGCAGCTTTGACCTGTGTATCTTACTTCGCATCTTCCTACTTGTGTTGAAAACCGCATTGTCATCAAAGTTCAACATTGTGTCCAGTCTGTGATGTTTCCCTTGTGCATTCCCCACCATATTGATGGTGTGTCTTTCATGGCCTCGTCCATTGCCAACAGCCTCTATTGTTGGTACACTTGTTTCAAATTCTGATAAGAAGTTCTCTAAAGGGTTCAACCCATCAAATATGGGTAGATTACTCACTGTTGTGCCAATCCAACGAACTTCTCTGGTTAGCCTAGCACATCTTCTTGTAGATACTTTGTATATCTGGTTCTGCCAATTCTCCAATGCTTCTTCTGAGTCGGATGAACATGTGTTGTCACTTCGCTAGCTCAAATTCCCTTCATCTGTAGGGTTGATATAATCTTGTTGTCTGGTTGTTAATTTGTAGATGTTTTCCAGTTCAAATGTGTGGTCTTCTTCTCTGATAGGCTCTATATATCATGGACCCCCATCTGGTTCCAAAGGTGCAATGACCCTAAGGCCAGCTTTCTCAAATATCATGCGTCTTTTCTTTAAATAAACAATAGTAGAATTGTCGAAGGCCCAATCAATTCCTAACAATGCAGGGTAAGGGAAGCTATCATCAACAATTTCAATTACATCAAAATCTAAAAAGGTTCTTACTCCATCGATGTCCATTGGGACATGCTCTAATCATCCAAATGGGTTGACAGCTTGATGATTAGCCATGCGAAGCCTGATAGGGGAATATATCATCTTGGGTTTTCCCATCAGTGCCCAAGTCTGCTTCGTCATGACATTGACCTCCGACCCTAAGTCGAGGACCACATAGTCTATCTCATACTCTCCTATCTGAGCATTCAAGTGTAATTCTTTATTTTTCCTTCTCCTTTTTCCAATTTGGTGCACTACCCTATTCAGTAAGGGGTCTATCTTTCCTAGCTCATACTGCTTGATTAAATCTTGTAATTCTTGTACAGCGTGTTGGGATCTAAATATGTCCTAAAAACAACCTCTATTCATCAACCAAAGGTAGGCGCTAGCACAAGCATTTTACTTGTCTCCTATGTAGGTTCTTACCTTCCATTTTCAATACCCAGCCTCCAGAGATGCAACACCTATAAAGGAACAACAATTGTAAAGGGAACGATAGTTGTTCTATTCAAAGTAACAACACGACCTTCAAAAGGAACAACAATCAGAACAAAAGGAACAACAATCGTTACATTGGTATGAACTAATGTTGAATTAATTGCATTGTAGTATTTACCCAACTATCTAATTTTTAAACCCAGGGTTTGTAAAATGAAGAAGCACATGTAAAGTATATGCAACATTGAAGCGGGACTAATCTAATCTAATGTTTAAGATACAACTGAAATTGAATCATTAATCTAACACACGACTGAAATAGAATCATTAATCTAACACATGACTTGGAATTGAATTAATCTAGTTGCGTAAATGAAATTAATCTAGAAATGAGAAATTGTGTGAAGGAATTAATCTAGAAATGGAGAACTACATGAAGGAAAAGCAAGTACAACATGTGAAGAGTTAAATAACACAACAAAATATGTGAGCTCATGCCAATGAAACAATCTTCTATTACAATAACCAAATCAATCTTCATAACAAAATAATAAAAGCATGAAAACGAAAACCATGAATCAAAGCTAAGAATCCCTTTCTCTTTCGAATCCTAATGACTACCATTAATGACTACTCTAATTCTCTACTTACAGTTGATTGAATTCTAATTGCTTCTAATTGAATTCTCATGAAGAGAGAGAACTCTTTTATACATGAGAGCCTTGAAGATAAGATAACCATCTCATTATTAAAGATCCACTTTTCTCTCAGCCTATTTCCCATTATTACAAAATATAATCCCTTTAAATCCTCACACATATCTCTCATATATCTTAGATAAGATATTCCAACCAAATCTCCATGATCTTCTCCTTGGAATGAGATTGAATTATCTCCTCAAATATTGAAATGGTGGAGGACGTATTCGAAAATTCCTTTGAATTAATCTTTCACATATTCCTACACATTACAAATCTCACACATATTTGAGATATATATGAAAACATATCAATTTTCTAACATTTAATCACAAATTCCCTTTTAATACTAAAATGAATAAAGTGGAGAACAATAAGGTGAAATCCAAGTATATTTATGGAAATGATATCGTGAAAGGTTAATGGGGTGATGAAATGTGAAGAATAATGAAGGGAAAGATGGATGAAAATATGACATTTTTGAGCCCCAACACAATGCCTTTATCTTGAATCAACTTAACACAAGTGCACAAAAATTCCATGAGTTTTCTTACCTCTTTCCCTTCTGTTGTCAATGCAGACGGATCAAATGCCCAAGGCATACCATATACTTTTATTTTTGGTTGTCTCTTTGATGAAGATCCTTGACCTCTTTTGAACTCTCTTCTTGCCTCCTCGAATATCTATCTTTCGTTCTTAGCATCGAACATTGGGGTCTTTTATGTAGCTTTCCTCTCTCCATGGTCGTTTTCAATATTTCCTTAGGCTGCTTTGTATTCTCCTGTAGCAGTGCCTCCTCGAGTGATAACAACGAATCTAGGGTATGCTTTGCGAGGTTCAACATATATCAGTTGTACTTGTGGGTTCTGTTGAGGTCCTCATCTTTCCTAAAGTTTATCCAGTAGCACTGGGCATTCCTCTATGACATGCTCGAAGGAGTTACAGTAACTACAGGTTGTACAAGGATTCTGAAAATCCCTTGCTAAATGTCCTGGTTGCGCGCAATTGTAACACATTATTTGTCCTCATCCTTGGCCCATACCTCCTCCTCATCATCAGCCTTTGTATCCACTACGAGAATTGAAGTTTCCTCTCCCCGGAGAGTTGTACTACGAAGTGCTTCCTTCTTGTTGTACTTTGCCTTGAATCTTGTATATGTCTCTTGACCTTTCATGTATGAGATCATAAGCTCTAAAATATCGATCATCGTGCCCCACTGATTTACATAATGTACAATACAAATTTGTGTATGTATGAACATACTTCTGCATGTAGTAGCACTCACCTGGGTGATGAATATTTCTGCATACATCGCACCAGGGTAGGTTAACTTGCTTCAAGGGCCTCAGTGCCTCTGAGGCCAAGTAATCATGAAATAAGGGATAGTGTTCCTTGTCATGGCATTCAGATCTTCATCTTACACACAAGATATCTTCCCTTTTTTATTTTCTCTTATCTTTCTTCATATCCTCGACCTATAAAGACAAACTAGTTAGTTGTCTCATGATCTGGCTAATGCCTGAGCTAGATTCTCCCATCGGTGTTGATTCAAGCTTCATGGAAATCTCCAAATATTCTACCTATGATGCAATCTTCTGCTGCATCAAAGGGACTCTTATGTGTGGTAACAGTGCAATGATGAACCATTCTTTGTTCTATTCATCGGGAATCTGAAAACTTAATCGACATGTCAGGGTCTTGAATCTATGGTCGAACTCCCAAACAGGTTCTTCTACCCTTTGTTTAATATATTTTAGTTCTATAATACATTGTGACTCCAACTTAGGTTTCTTAAACTCTGTAATCAATGCATTCTTGATCTCATTCAGTGGCTTAGGCTATGCCAGCCCTTGGACAAGCTTCATGTACCAGCTCAGTGCATGGTCCCTTAGCATAGTGCTAAACTGGGTTCTCTTGATGGCTTCATCGGTGATACTTTTAATGTTCCATACGGGTTCACACAGGAACCAACGCTGATATGGATCTTTAGATCCATCTCCTCTAAAGATAGGGAGTCTCATTTCATCTTCCATAGAGCTGACTAGGCTTCTTGTCTGAGTAGATGTTGAGCTACTAGTAACAATACTCTGAAGATTCTGGTGGTTCTGACTACTTTGACTACTAAGTACTATTGGGACAACAAGAGGATTAATGTTACTTACTTTAGTAGTCCACGCAGTTCCTGATATTTCTGGCTCGCTTTGGCATGGTTCTTCAACTTCCCCTTCTTCTATTCTGGTGGGCTCTGGATGCTCTTCATCGGTTAGATATACCTCTTCTCCATAGTTTTTCTTAAACAAGTTCTCAAGGTGAACCCCTCAATATACTTTTTCACTGCGCGTATGTCCTGCTTCTGTGTCATTGTCGCTGTCTGAGATCTTGAACATTAGCCTTTCCTGGTTCAACCAATCTACTATATATTCAATATGTGGTTTTCATCCAAGAGCATCTTGATTCTTAGCTTCAGGAAGTGCAAAAAGTTTCCTCTAGGTCCTTTGAAAAAGTATCTTTTAACTTGGCTATACGATTATGTTTTGTCAACAACAAACTTGGTGATATACCCTCCAATGGTACTATCAAACCAATGATCTACTACTCCGGATACAGCGTTGTCAATTCTCTTGACCTTCTGGATCAACGTTGGTGTCCAAACTACAGGAGGTCTAGATCTGATCTCAAACTATGTGTCAGCTAACCTATCCAACCACTCATGTAGCTCCTGATGGATTCCTCCAAAGAAGATCTCGTGAATGTCAGTGAAGATGTATCTTTGTAGACAATATTTAGTACTCAGTTTAGGGTTCTTGTTCTAGGCTTCAATGAAGTCCTTCTCTTGATCCTCTATTCACTTTTGAATCTCTGTCTTCGATGGGAACCACCTTGACATTACCTTAAAAAGATTCTTGTCCCAGCAACGGGGCCATTTGTTGGCACAGGGGTAGACCCAGGGTTCACTCCAAGAGCGCACCAACAAGCCCTAGCTACTGGCCCTTTCAAAAACACATGGGAAGTAGGTGCAGTCTCACTCAAAGAAGGGATGAGGGGGTTGCAGGATAGAGATGTCTACAACCAGGGGAATATCAAGTGGATCTTGTATAACAACAATCACAGTATTCATATATCACTTATCAGCAAGATCTACTATGTGCATCTATATATCTTGATCTAACACAGTAATGCAAATAACAATATAAAAATGACAGAGTTCAAAGAATTAATCATTCACACAACACAAGATATATGTGGTTCACCCTCTCTCTAGGGCTACGTGCACAAAATTTTGCTTATGATATATTAAGATAAAGCTTATAGTTCCTATTTGTGCTTTTGGCTACCAAATCTTCTCTCTTCTTCTCTTTGTCTCTCACCTTCCCGCACACCCAGCTGCAGGAATTGATCTTCACACCCAACTAAAGATCTTACAATATCATAAGGCTCTCCTCTCAACACTCCTCTCTCTCACAGTACAATAATCTCTCAACCAACAACAATCAATATCGATACCCAACACTAGTATCACCCTGACCTAGGTCCTCTTGACCTTTATTTATACATTATAGTCCCTCACTAATGGATTTAGGTCAAAACCTAGGTGTCAAAACCCTAATTACCCAAAACCCTAGGTGTCTAAAACCCTAGATCAACTTGATCCACTTTTTCCGGACTTCGCCAGCCTGTCTTTCTGTCCTTCTCGTGCGGTGCTCTAAAGAATCCAATGGTGGATTTTTCCACTTCCTGAGTCGTCCTCAGTCCATATTCCCTACAAGTCTATCATCCTCAATCTCTGCATCCAACGACTTTATTTTCCTCACTTCGCTCCATCTTTTCTGCTATTTTGCTCAGTTCGACCCAGTGACAGTCACTGTGTCTCCCGTGAAGTTTTCTTTTTACATTTTCTTCCTTGTTCTTCGTTTTCTTTCATAACCAAGGGCCAACAATTAGTTATATATTTCCTCCATAATATCCTAGTCATTTATGACAATATATTATGTAAATAGTTTTATAAATACTTCTCCCTTCGAATTATTCAGGGTTGATTTTTGCACCCAGGAGCTATTGTGTAATTTTTCAAAGGATCGAATAGTAATTAAAAAGGCTTGCTCACATGATTCTTGTGTCAGGTTGTTGGTGATGTATTTCTCTCTTTGTAAAATGTTTTATTATTCTATGTAATCATTTCATGTATTTCTAATTCTAATCATTAAAATAAAGTTAATAGAACAGGATTTATCTTGTATACTCTATCTCTGGCTTTTTAATGATCTGTATCTTTTCATCTGAAACTGAGTAAAGGAATTCTTAACTTCTCCTATGCTTAGTGAACACTCCCCTCTTGTTCTCTCTTATTCATCCCATTTAAATATGAATAGATCTAACATTTTTACTACCTTGCCCTGTGAACAAAACCTTATAAAAATATGAATCCGATCCCTCATCTTTAAGTACAGACCGCATAGCCCAATGGAAAATTGAGCATTCTTTCAGCCAATTATTACAAACAAACAAACAAAATTTGAGTTTTCATAAATAGCCTAATATCTAAAACTCAAACAAATCTAATTCTGATAGAGAGATCCCTCTCTGAAGCTGGCATGGTTAGATCCCAACTTCCAATGTGGTTTGGTAGTTACCTCTATTAATTTCTTCTACTCTTTCACAACCTCTGGAAATTACAGAGTGATAACACCAAGAATATAATTCTTGATTATATTCATCCCTAATATCTTCCATAATATATCTCTCCTGCATGCAATCCAAGGTCCTTTGAATATTGTGACAACTATCCCTAATAATTTGTTGTCCCTCGTGAAGATGTTGCTCAATGGTTTTAATCTTCTGTAGAATGCCCATGAGGAGTTGAAATCCAATATCCATTGGAAACAAAACATATAATATATCAAAATAAATCTCTTAAAATGATTTATCCATTGATACTGATACGATAGCAATCTGAACACCCCATGAAAAGTTATGAACTCTGCAGTCCCGATGTCATCACGAAAAACCCCCCAAAATGGTTGATTTTAAATCAGTGATATATTTACTTCCGGAGCTCCGATTTGGGTGATTTATTTTTTTAAATCAACTATTGTTTAAAGAGGAACTCAGATATGTAATTTGTTTTATAACTTTTGGCCTCCAGGTGCTACAAAAATAAAAATAAAATCGTGCCATCGTCCGCAGAAAAACCCTGAAAATTTGTAGATTTTAAAATGTTTATATCTTGACTTCCCGGACTCTGTTTCGGATGGTTTTGTTTTTTTAAATGGGTTTTTTACTAAGAGGAACTCATATATACAACTTGTTTATGCAAATTTTCCACAAAAATATACATAAAATGTCTTAGATGTCACAGCCCTCTTTTTCTTCTTTGAAAATAATCTGCAAAAATAAAAATAAAAAATTCCCCACGCTTCTTGCGAAGGAAAGTGCTCTGATACCAATTGTTAAGTACCAAATAAGTGCATATAGAAACACCACAAAGATTCATAGAATAATATAGAAAACCACCACTTTATTATATCAAAACCCTTGAGGTAGGGAAACACCATACAATGGATCCTATTATGGAAGGGATCCTCTCCTTTTCACTTGCCTCTTCAAGGGGGCATCCTCCTATTGAGCTACCACTCCAAATACAATACTTCTCTTCATATTCCATTACATTGCTTGAACCCATTTATATTGTGCTACCAACCACCTAAGAACATTCTAGAGGAGAAATCTTCTAGAAGTATAACCTTCTAGTAAGTCCTCTTACATTTATTGTGTCTAACTACCATAGTGGGCCTTATTTAGTGCTATAGTGGACCTAGTCCACCTTACATTGAATGACCTCCACTATTATCACCATGGGCCCCCCACTACCTCTCTAGCTACCTAACACACATTTTGATTAAATGAGAAGATATATCTATGGATTTGGGGTTGCGATCTACTCTCCCATAAATTCTCAAAAAGCCAAAATCCACCTACAAAACTTGTGTGTGTGTGTGTGTGTTCATGAAATACCTATCCTAGGGAAACCCTTGATAAATTCCCCTCATTCCAAGGATGGTAACATCAAAACATGTCACTAGTGAGATTTAAACTCGGGTTGGGAGGACAAAAATATTCCTCCCAGTTAGAAATAAAAAATGACTTGAAAATTATTTCCAAAACACATGATCAGAGGAGCATTAGGTAGAAGATTTATTTTTAGGTTTGAAAGTCGTGAAGTCTTTGAGAAAGGATTATAATCATATCAATTCAATAAAATGAGGATTTCACCTCATAAAATAGAACAAAAGTAAATTTTATCTTTCGGTGGCTAAATGGTAATTTTACAGTGTTGTGAGTTGTCGAAAGTCAGGGTTTTCGGCAGCTAAATCAGATTTTCAAGGGAAAATGAGCCACCAAAAGTGCATAAGAGTCTATTTTTACTGTGCTAAGTCATCATTTTCAAATGATGATTTTGAGGGACAAGAGAATCATTTTGAGAAATAGGAGGATTTTGTTACTAACACCTCAAAGAACAATAACCTCTCTCAAGTTTCCTGCAGGTGTCATATATTGGGAGAATCGAATTCATCTCTAAGCCATAATTTTTGGATCTTAGGATTTCCCTGTTTGACACATGTTTTTGAAATGAATATCCCGAGAAAATGAAAACGAATATCCAAGAACTGAGAGAAGTTTTTTCTCACAACAAAACAATATTCAAAAACCTCTCTCAGTTTTCCAAACTATGTTTTTATGTGAGATATATAGGTGAATATTTGAGAGGAATATTTCCATAATTTTCGACAGCTTATCAAGGTTCATAAAGGTAGTGTTAGCTGTCGAATCCTTGGACTTTCGACAACTTATCCTACTCTATTCCAGGCACGTAAGCTAATGAAAGCACAGGGACTGGAAGGTTGATCTTCGTTGTTTCTATTCCAAGATAATAATTAAAGGCATCCAAATCACCTTTCTGTTCCAGTTTTTTAAGGGATCGGGGAGGAGGAAAAAACCAAGTATGCTGACTATTTTTGGATAAAACTGTCTTTTTGACCAAGTGGCATTTCGACTTGATACATCATCTTATGAAGACTTGTTGGAGTTGTCGAAGTTTGCAGAAGATGACTTGATAAGGGTTTTACCTTCATTTTAGGATTAGATCATATATATCATATTATTTGATTTTTCTCTATGAAAGGGATGTAAGATCCAATTTTATAGGATCCTGAACTAATTTGTAAAGGCTATAAATCCTGTGATTCTATAGATGATTGGGGGGAGGGGAGACTACACTATATTGGTTTTGTAATAGACTCTTTTGGATATAATACAGATACAAAAGCTTCTTTCTCTGTTACTATCAGATTTCCATTCTCTTAAACTTTCTGTGCTTATGATCGGATTACTTTTTTTGTTTAAGTTTGTCTAATTGTTGGTGATTGTCATCTCACCTTGTCAATTCATAAACTGATTGAATAGTAATCTGTACCATTTTTATTCAACCCATTATGTATATGGTCTAGTTGATAAATATAGTCTTCTTCACCCACCAAGTTTAGTTATTCATCTGATTTTTAACTCTTGAAAGCATTGTCTTACCTGGTTATATATATTTAAGTGTCTTGTGAGCGAACCAGTTGGTTAAGTTATCCCATTTGATCCAATAAACACATAAAATCAATTATACTTGAAGTTACCAAGATTACACCCTTCTACAGTCAGGGAGTGATTTCTTGGAGTGATAACAAAATGGTATCATTGTCGGGGAACGGAAGTGAAGCTAGTTTCCCTGGGAGAACGACATAGATCTGACTTTTGATGGAAGACAAAGGAAGGACACATAATTGGATATAATCATCTGCCTAGCGACTCCATGATTAAATACTCCACCGGGGAGAATCTGGTTAACAGAAAGATGAAGGGATTGAATTATAAATCCAGGTATCAGTTCATTAGTCTTCTATATGAGCTTTTGTTATTCTTTATCAGCTCCATCATGTTTTTCCCTTCACATGTCAAGAGAATCATTTTATGTTTTGTATATTTGGATCATCATCATTCTTATTTCATATATCCATCTTTAGAAGAGGAATACTTGCAACCTCCTTATGTTGTTGATGTTGATCCTATTTCTTTCCCTCAGCATGTCCATAAAGATGAGCTTCGCATACAAATATCTCTTGAAAATGATCATCCTTGCAACCATGAGAATGATGAATTTGAATATAAATAATCTCATATTTCATTACCTTCACCTATTTCTCCTAAGCCTTGTCATCATCTCGTTAAACCTTGTTTTCAACCCACAGAATTTCAGTCTAAGATTAGAAAAAGGGGTGTTTAAACCTCTTAAACTACCAGCTCATCTTCATCCTTATCCTCCATATTTTGTTGAGTACCTTCCTCATTTTACCGGAGAGAATCATATTTCAGCTGAAAAACATTTTGAGGCTTTTGTAAATTTTGTTGATAATCTGGAAATTGTTCATGAAGATATCGTTATGAGATTATTTTCTAAATCTCTAACCGGAGAGGCTTCTTTATGGTTTAGACTTTTGGAACCTCGTTCAATCGGTTCGTGGACTGATCTTTATTATATTTTTTCAAAACATTGGGGTGAAAATAAATGTCTTGATCAGTACCTTGATGATTTTTGTACTTTGAAGAGAGAGAAGGAAGAACCTTTGACTATTTTCAACAGAAGGTTCTATAGGACATATTATGACATGCCATTGGAGATTCAGCCTACTGATATTCCTACCATGGTATACTATCTTATGGATCAGCATAATGAACTTGTTTTTCTCCTGCTAGAAAGGAAGTCTTCATCGTTAAGGGATTTGTTTGAAGACGCTCAAGAGGTGGAGGAGAACATATGTGCTAGCAATAAGATTCTAGAGAAAGTATATTTTGAATATCTTCATGCACATGATGAGAATCAAGAGGACTGTGAGTATACTCCAGATTTTCATCAAAAAGATAGTGAGTAGGAAGAAAATCTGAGACAACAGTAAGAATGGAAGAATAGTTCAGATTTTAAGCAAGAAAGTTATGACTATGAGGCAATTTTGGAACAACAACAAGCAGGTAATTTTATTTCAGATTGTGAATCAGATTTTTCAATATTTGCAGAATGCCTTAAATACATATATGATCCTGAAGTCTATAATCAGTTTGAAAGCCAAGTGGAGCCTATGATAACTGATGATTTCATGAAAAATTATATATTTTTTGTTGATTGTTATTCACATGACTTAAACATCGATGTATCATCATCTTCTAAGCACTTTTTCGAAGAGAAAATTATTATGATTGATAAACAAGATCTCATTTCAAGGGAACAAAAAGATGATCAGTTTTCTAGCGAAGGAACAGTCATGGAGGAGCATGAGGTTGCCATAAATGTAGAGTTATTTCCCGAAGATCAACAGGTTTCTGATTTTTGTTTCAAAGACCCGGTGACAGTCTTCATAGAATGCTATATTTCAGAAAATTTGAAAGCTTCAGATTTTTTAAACTTTTCAGTTTTCCCAAGCGAGTTTGGTTTTGTGAATAACTTCTTATCATTCTTGTTACACTTCAAAATTTGGCTATTAATCAGTGTGAATGATGAGATTATTTCAGTGTTAAAATTGCTTGGATGGTTTCTATGGAAATCAGCGTTCACTTAACCAACTGCAGAACTGGTTAGAGTAGAGTAGGGTAGGAAATAAGCTCATTGCCCGGGCATTTCTTTTCTCCATTTTGCAGCAGATGTATCAGTTATTTCATGTGAATAAAGGAAATCTTGAAGATTTACAAAGATCATCTATACAGGTCATGAAATATTTTCAGAAAGAGGTGAATGGATGACTCCATGCCCAATGAAATACTGACTCCATGCCCAATGGAACACTAGGCATTAAGTTCAGTTTTTATTTTCCAGGAAAGGCATTAGATCTATGGTTCTTGGAAACCTCACAGGGAGGTATCCATCCCAATTGGAGCCAGATGTTAGCAATAAAAAATGACTTGAAAATTATTTCCAAATCACATGATAAGAGGATCATTAGGTAGAAGATTTATTTTTAGGTTTGAAAGTCATGAAGTGTTTGAGAAAGGCTTATAATCATATCAATTCAATAAAATGAAGATTTCACTTCATAAAATAGACCAAAAGTAAATTTTAGCTTTCAATGGTTAAATGGTAATTTTACAGTGTTGTGAGCTGCCGAAAGTCAGGGATTTCGGCAGCTAAATCAGTTTTTCAAGGGAAAATGAGTCGTCGAAAGTGTAGAAGAGTCTGTTTTTACTGTGTTGAGTCATCATTTTCAAATGATGATTCTGAGCGACAAGATAATCATTTTGAGAAGCGGGTAGAGGATTTTGTTACTAACACCTCAAAGAACAATAACCTCTATCAGTTTTCCTACATGTGTCATATATTGGGAGAATCAAATTCATCTCTAAGCCCTCATTTTTGGATATAAGGATTTCCCTGTTTGAAACATGTTTTTGAAATGAATATCCCGGGAAAATTAAAATGAATCTCCAAGAACTGAGAGAGGTTTTTTCTCACAACAAACCAATATTCAAAAACCTCTCTCAATTTTCCAAAATATGTTTTTATGTGAGAGATATAGGTGAATATTTGAGAGGAATATTTCCATAATTTTTGGCAGCTTATCAGGGTTCACAAAGGTATTGTTAGCTGTCAAATCCCTGGACTTTCAGCAACTTATCCTACTCTGTTTCAGGAACGTAAGCTGACTAAAGTGCAGGGACTAGCAGATCGAGCTTCTTTTTGCACAGATCTCCATTTTTTCATTCCAAATGGCACAAAGGGGGTTTCTATTCCAAGATAATAATTAAAGGCATCCAAATCACCTTTCTGTTCCAGTTTTTTAGGCATCAGGGAGGAGAAAAAAACCAAGTATGCTGCCTATTTTTGGCTAAAGCTGTCTTTTTGACCAAGTGGAATTTCAACTTAATACATCATCTTATGAAGACCTGTTGGAGCTGTCGAAGTTTGCAAAAGATGACTTGATAAGGGTTTTACCCTCATTTTAGGATTAGATCCTATATATCATATTATTTGATTTTCCTCTATGAAAGGGATGTAAGATCCAATTTTATAGAATCCTGAACTAATTTGTAAAGGCTACAAAGTTTGTGATTCTGTAGATGATCAGGGGGAGGGGAGACTACACTATATTGGTTTTGTAATAGACTCTTTTGGATATAATATAGATACACAAGCTTCTTTCTTTGTTACTATCAGATTTCCATTCTCTTATACTTTTTGTGCTTATGATCGGATTACTTTTTTTGTTTTTGTCTAATTGTTGGTGATTGTCATCTCACCTTGTCAATTCATAAACTGATTGAATAGTAATCTATACTATTTTTATTCATCCCATCATGTATATGGTCTGGTTGATAAATATAGTCTTCTTCACCCACCAAGTTTAGTTATTCATTTGATTTTTAACTCTTGAAACCATTGTCTTACCTGGTTATATATATTTAAGTGTCTTGTGAGTGAACCAGATGGTTAAGTTATCCCATTTGATCCAATAAACACATAAAATCAATTATACTTAAAGTTACCAAGCTTACACCCTTCTATAGTCAGGGAGTGATTTCTTGGAGCGATAACACTCCCAACTATCTAAGCCATTCCCAATTGACAAATAAATTATAAGTTTATATATAAACACACACACATAATTAAAACAATTAAAAAAAACTTGGGCCCAAACATTTAGGATTAAGAACAAAAATGAAATATGCAACTATTACCACAAGTTTACAAAGGAAAATGAAGGTTAGTTTCGATGAAACAACAATCGATATTGACTATTTTTCATGCTAAAGACATAATGGCAATGTCATCTTTGACAAAAATAGCTTAGAATTTGTAGAAACAAAGCATGTGATCTAGATCAAGATCTGTAGATCTATGCAAAATTGGGCTTAAAAAAATAGTTTTGAAGCTTTAAACTTGCAAAATCAAAAGAGAAAAATATATCTAGTTGTAAGTTGATGCCAAAAAGAATTTAAATATTAATAAGTTCATTCAAGGAGTTATATCTAGTGTCTCTATTACCATGAAAGATCAAGATAATATGTATAAACATTACACCAAGATCTAGCATATCTAAACTCTTATGAAAAGCATCGAGAAATGAAATCATATCTAGAACAATTGAGAGAGAGGATAAGAGACTTCATGTAGTGAAACCCCAAGGTGGGAAAAGATTCATGAAAGCAAGACCTTATATTATTCAACAAACTCTTCCCATTATAGTAACCAGAGTAGAACCAAGTGTGTAGCTCAAATGGGATTCATACAAATCTCAAGCCCACTTAAGGATAATCTATCCTAATTATCCATAGGGTCTAAGTGTTAGGGACCTAACCTCCCAAACCCCTCACATAGGTAGAATAATATATTTTCTATGTAATAAATGTCGACATTAATTTATAAGAACTATTGAATAATGTGAACAAGTCTAATGTAAGAAGACTTAATAGAAGCTTCCACTTCTAGAAATATCTTCCTCTAGAATGTTCTTTAGAAAATAGAATTAGTATAAATAGGAGTAGAAGAAATGAGAAATACTTGTATTGATAATTATTCTAATAGAGAGTTTCTTTGTTGGAGGTTTCCCCCCTGAAGAGGATTTTTTTTTTATTGCTATCAATAAAGGTATCATTTTTGGTGTTGTGGTTCTCTACATTTTGTTGTTCTGATGGTATTTGCTGCAATATTTATGTTTTCTGCTTATTATAATATATATAGTACCTAACAAGTGGTATCATAGAACTTTCCTCTATGGAAACTGTGGGATTTTGTTTTAGGGTAAAGGCGTGTAATGTTGACATATTTAAAGAACAAATATCTGTTGTTTATTGGGTAAAATTGTGGTGGGGAAGACCACACACAAGAAATATAGATGATTTCACAGGATTACTTAGAAACAAACATTTCACCTTTTTGGAAACCTATGTAACCCTTGTTGGTACCCTTCGAGTAGAACCACATCAAACATAATATGTACATGGCCATCACTCCCATGTACCAACAGGTATATTGGGATTCCTCTAGGTCTCATGAAACTAGCTCTAGATCAACGAATTGATCGCTTGACTATCATAGTGACACCAAGAACAACACTGGGGAAGATACTCTCTAGTACTTGGGTAATAGGGTAGTACGGATAAGGGTATGGTCAAGACTCCTTAGTTGGTGCTCTGAGATATTGGGTCGAGTACTATTGTTCAACCCTGCACATATATTATATAGCTATAGCATAGGAAAAACCCTTGTCTGTATGAACCCTAACAACTTTAACCCTTGGGAAAGGAATAGAACATAAAAAGAAAAGAAGAGATCTATTTATGTACAAACCTACCTACTGCATTCCAGTTGAGACATTCCTACACAATTTTTTCTTGTTGACAATTCAGGCAAGTTGTCACTACAGTATTCTTCAGGTTGAAGTATAACTCTACAGAAATTAAAAAAGTATAGTAGTTTTGTTGACACCCTTAATCGGGATCTGTCCTCTTGGATTCGTCTATTCACCTTAATCATTATGGTACCTATCATTTTTAAGCCTTTTTTTTCAGTGGACCCAACCCCCTTCCCGACACCTTTATTTGGAACCTATCTTGTTGGATTTCTCTATTCACCCTGATTACCATGGTAACTATCATTTTTAATATTTTTTTTCCATGAACCCACACACTCTTCCTGGCACCCTTATTTGAAACCTATCCCATTACATTCATATTTTTTCCCTGATCATAGTGATATACATTATTTATCCATTTTTCCCCATCGACCCACTTCCCCTCACCGATACCCCTCATTCTCAAATGGCCACCACCTGCAACCAAGAACTCATTCACCTGCAAGCCAAATCCAAAAAACACACAGAGAACATCCATAGAATGACTTCTAAACTTTCTTTTGAGGCCGAAGTTAAGGGAAAATTGGCCTCCATCCACTCTGCTCTCAACCAATTATTAAAAAATTCTTAGGGCTCTCCTTCCTCTGAACAACCTTCACACCATGAAGGTGAGGGATCTTCCCATAATATGGCCTTTCAATCCAACTCCCTTCATCGTGATCCTTGTCTTCCCAGAGTTGAGGTGAACAAATTTTATGGCTTTGATCATATAGGTTGGGTAACTCAAATGGAACATTATTTCTCCTTGCATGGAATTACTAATGAGTTGGAAAAACTTCGTTATGGTGTCCTCTATCTGGATCATGAACATTATAAATGGTGGAAATGGTGTAGAAAGGCACACCAAGGGTATTTTTCTTAGACATGATTTGTTGTTGAGCTTTATGAACGCTTTGACATTGACACCCACTATTTAGGTTGTTTGACCAAGTTGAAACAATATGGAACAGTGGAAGACTTTATATCTTCCTTTGAGCACTTGGATTTCATAATGGAGGGCATGTTAGATGCCTTCTTCATGGAATTCTTTATTAGTGGCCTCAAGGATGAAATATGTTCCAAGGTATTAATGGCTCGCCCTCACACTTGGTTGGAAGCTACTAAACGAGCCAAGGAATCCCAACATATTTTCTTCATCTAAAGATGAAAACCCTCCTTTATTCCTCACATTCAACCCACCAATCCTACCCCTCCTACCACTCCTCTCAATATCTATAAATTAACTCAGGCAGAAATGGTTGAACGCCAACTCAAGGGTTTTTTCTATAATTGCGATGACAAATATTTCTTGGGACACTGGTGGAAGGAACATAAGCTTTGTATGTCCATTTCAGAGGATTTTGCTGACGAGGAGGCTGAAGTTTCCATAGTTGAAGACCTACCCCCAACATATGATCCTACTTCCCCCTCTAATCCACCAAAAGTTGAACTTTTGATTTCGCTGCATGAACTCATTGGCTTCTCTGCTCCCCAAACCCTCAAGCTCATTGGCTACATTCAGAAAAGGAAGTTCATAATCATCATTGACAGTGGAAGAACCCATAATTTTGTTCATTGTCGCATTTCCCAGGAAATAAATTTCTATATTTGTGCAATCAACAATTTTCAAATCATGATTGCCAGTGGCAATTCAATGAAATGTGGTGGGCAATGTGAAAATGTGTGCCTACAAATTGGTCAGTACCACCTAAAATATCATATTTTTTCCATATACATGGGATATTGTGGCATTTTTCTTGGTTATAAATGGTTACTCACTTTCGGCCCCGTCCTCATGGACTTTAAGGACCTAACCCTGAAATTGGACAACAATATAAATTCCAATGCATCACCGCAGGTTCACCATAGATCATCAATTCCCAACTTCATTCCATTCACGTTGTTGAGACACCCTCTGTGCACCCTGACCTCCAATATATGCTCTCCTGACACCAAGATATATTTAACACTCCCCATGGAATTCTCCCTTCCCATGGTACACATGATCATTCCATTCCTCTAGTACCCGACAATATTCCTCCCAATGTTCGCCCTTATTATCACTCATTTGCCCAAAAAAATGAAATTGAGAAAATGGTTCAAGAATTGCTAGAAGCAGGTGTTATTCATCCTAGTACCAACCCCTATTCTTTTGTCATAGTCATGGTACTCAAGAAATAGGGAACTTGGCGCATGTGTCCTAGTTTTCGTTCTCTCACCAAACTCATTATCAAAGACAAATTTCCCATTCCTGTCATTGATGACCTTTTGGATGAATTGAGTGGTGCCAAATACTTTACAAAACTTGATCTCTATTTTGGCTACCACCAAATATGCATGAAAGAGGACATCCCCAAGACTGCCTTTAGAACTCATGAGGGTCACTATGAGTTCTTGGACATGCCCTTTGGCCTATGTAATGCCCCATCCTCTTTTCAAAGTCTCATGAATCATGTTTTATGCCATTTCCTCTCCAAGATACCAGATATATATAATATGCAGAACAGAAATAAAATGCTATAAATGGTAGAATAACAGTAAAATATCCAGCATAATCTCCACAATAACACAGAAATGATATAAGAACAGCAATAGAAATAGCACTTTGATTCATAAAGAAATGTTCATAGGCCTCTTCGAGGGGGCAACCTCCAATCGAGCAGTGCTTTGTTACAATAATCTCCAAGCTAGGGTTTTCATACCCTCGACCCTTATTTATACAAAATGTCTATCAAGAGAAGCATCTAGAGGAAGATCCTTCTAGAAGCGGAAGCTTCTATTAGGTCATCTTACATCCGCCTTATTCTATTTTACTGAAAGGCCTTATTAATATTGACCTTTATTACATATGAATATATTAATCTACCTATGTGCGGGTTAGGACCCTAACATGTCCACCCCCTTAAAAACAACCTCGTCCTCAAGGCTTGAGATGAGGAAACTGCTGCAAAATGGTAGTTGGTTCCCAAGTGGAATCTGCTGGATTCGTATCTTTCCACTAGACTAGCACTTCCTTGATGGTTCGCTGACGTAGGCGACACTCACGCTGGTCCAAAACTGCTTCTGGTTGTAGCCAAATGGATCCTTCTTCAGCTAACTCAGGAAGGTTGGTTTGAATTTGGCACCGAGTTCCAATCACCTTCTTTAAGCATGAAACATGGAAAACTGGATGGAGCTTCGACTGACTGGGCAGAGCTAACTGATATGCGACTTGTCCCACAAGTTTGAGAACTGTATAAGGACCACAAAATTTGGGCGCTAGCTTCTGACAATTCTCAGCCTTGAGGGAAGTTTGCTTGTATGGTTGCAGTCGAAGAAACACCTGATCCCCTTCTGCAAATTGACGTTCAGAGTGACCTTGATCTACTTGTTGTTTCATGCAATTTTGTGCCATGACCAAGTTCTCTTTAAGGGTACGAAGAATATCCTCTCGAACTGTAAGTGTTTAGTCAACCGCATGGATCTTCGAGGTACCTGGTAAGTATGAGAGAACTGAAGGTGGCTTCTGTCCATATACTGCTTCAAAAGGAGTCATGCGAGTAGTTGTATGGTAGGAAGTGTTGTACCACCATTCGGTTAGGGGTAGCCATTGAACCCACTAGTGTTGTTTTTCAGAAGCAAAACACCTCAGATATGTTTCCAAACACTTGTTGACAACTTCCGTTTGACCATCAGTCTGGGCATGATAAGTTGTGTTGAGATGCAATTGGGTGCCCTAGAGCTTAAACAATTCTTGCCAAAAATTGCTTGTGAAAGTTGGGTCACGATCAGAAACAATAGAGTGCGGCATGCCATGAAGCTTGAAGACCTGGTCCATGAAAAGTTGAGCCACCGTGGATGCAGTAAATGGGTGTTGAAGAGCGCAAAAATGAGAATAATTGGAAAGGAAATCCACAACCACCATTATGACTGATTTATTCCCTGATTTGGGTAAGATGGTAATAAATTCCATAGAGATATCCTTCCAAATAGCCATTGGAATTGGAAGTGGTTGTAGTGTGCCCGGAGATTTGACTGTTTCTCTAGTGTTGCATTGACACACCTCACATTTAGCTACAAAATTACGGAAGTCATGTTTCATACCATCCTAGAAAAAAAAATGTTTGACTCTGTCATATGTTTTGGTGAACCCTAAGTGCCTCGCTATGGGTGTAGCATGAAGCTCAGAAAGTACCGTGCATTTAAGCTTTGATTGTTTACTTAAATACAAATGGCCTTTGTATCGAAGCTCATCTTGTAGCCAAGAGTACCCTAGGGGAGTCGGAGCCTTACTCTGCA
This sequence comes from Picea engelmannii, assembly GCA_009831015.1. Lineage (NCBI taxonomy): Eukaryota > Viridiplantae > Streptophyta > Pinopsida > Pinales > Pinaceae > Picea > Picea engelmannii. The sequence goes on along the minus strand of ML824435.1, from coordinate 37,644 downwards.
ATTGCTAGATCAGATGCGAACTTTTGGGGTCTTGAAGCCATTCCTGTCGCACAGCTTGGAGCCAATTGGGTACAATGAAGAAAAGAGAAAAAATGGATCCTTCTTCTTCATATTTTTGGGACAATGCATCCACCACTACATTGTCTTTTCCCTTCTTGTAAATGATCTCATAATCATAACCAAAGAGCTTAGTCACCCATTTTTGTTGCTCCTGGGATGAAATATGTTGTTCTAGAAAGTACTTGAGGCTTTGATGGTTAGTCTTGATTTGGAAGCATTGCCCCAAGAGATAAGGGCGCCACAACTCAATGGCATGCAGAATAGCCAACATTTCCTTTTCATAAATGGGTTTGCCCAGATTCCTTTCAAACATTTTCTTGCTGGTGAAGGCCAAAGGTCGACCCTCTTGCATAAGGATAGTGTCGATTCCTTTCCCTGAGGCATCACATTCTAACACAAAGGTCTTTGTGAAATCAGGAAGGGCCAGAACCAGAGTGGTGCACATGGTCATCTTCAAGGTTTTAAAATCTTGAGCAGCGGCTGGAGTCCAAGTGAAATAGTTCTTTTTGAGGAGAGCAGTGAGAGGTGTTGCAATCTTTCCATAGTTCTTAACAAACTTGTGATAATACCCTGTTAAGCCCAGAAATCCACACAAGATTTTGAGAGTCTTTGGGTGCGGCCAATCTTGCATATCTTCAATCTTTTTCAGATCCACCCTGATGCCATCCTTGCCAACCAGATGACCCAAGTATTCTACTTCTGAGGCACCAAAAGCACATTTGGACTGTTTCAAGAAAATTTGGTGTTGGGAGAGGAGATGGAGAACTTGATCCACATGAGTAAGATGGTTGGTCCAGGTTTTTCTATATATGAGGATATCATCAAAGAAAACTAAGACAAAATGACAGAGAAAGGGACGGAAGACATGATTCATGAGGCTTTGGAAGGTGGAGGGATCATTACACAAGCCAAAGGGAATGACCAAAAACTCATAGTGGCCCTCATGAGTGTGAAAGGCCATCTTGGGAGTGTTTTCCTCTTTCATACGTATCTGGTGATAGCCCGAGCGAAGATCAAGTTTAGTAAAGAATTGGGCACCACTCAATTCATCCAGGAGGTCATCAATGATAGGAATGGGAAATTTGTCTTTAATGGTCAGTTTGTTGAGGGCACGGAAGTCAAGACACATTCTCCAAGAACCTTCTTTCTTTAGAACCATGACTACGGGAGAAGAGTAAGGGCTCGTACTAGGGTGGATAACGCCTGCATTAAGGAGTTCCTGGACCATTTTCTCAATTTCATTTTTTTGTGAGAAGGGATGGCGATATGGATGGATATTGGGAGGAAGGCTTCCGGGTACAAGGGGATTAGAATGATCATGACACTGTGGGAAGGGGGGAGGCCTTGGGGAGTGGAAAATACCATTTGATGTTTAGAAAGGAGAGCTTGGAGTTCATGCAGCACCGAGGGTGTTTTTGTTGCTCGAATGGCATGGAGTTGGGAAATGACACCAGAATGACCTTTTTTGAGCAGCTTTTCCATGCGATGGGAACTAATGACCTCAGGTGAACCAGTAGTGATGCCCTGGAATTTATATTGGTGGCCTTCCTGGTCGAATTGCATGGTTAATGCCTTAAAATCCATGAGAATGGGACCC
>ML824435.1:0-26580 GCA_009831015.1 Picea engelmannii | reverse complement strand
TGACCTCATCTTGAGGATCTCTCCTTATCTTTTGTGGATTAGTTTTGACTTTCTATTTTTAGAATATCAGATCCATTGTTTTAGGATCTGAAACTGATTGTAAGAGGCTATAAATCCAAAGACATTTGGAGCTCTAAGGGGTTTGACTTGGAATACTATGATGCTGCCTCTGTAACACACAGACTTATTCTTATTTTATAAAAAACTGCAAGCTTCTTTCAGTTCTGTGTCAGATTTTCTCTTCTTTTCTTTTATAGCTTATGAGTGGAAGTCCTTTGTTGAAACTCATTCAATTTGCAGTGACTGTCATCTCATTGATTAATTGTTTTAGTTGATTATCATAAGCTATTTCTCAGTTGTTAGACCCATTGTGTTTGTTGGTATGAAACATAATATGGTTCAATAGCTGTATTCCTTCCCCCATTTAATCAAACTTTATCTGACCACGGTGCTAGAAAACCTTGTGAGATTTTGTATCTCTAGACAGTCTTGGAAACACAGTCAAGTACTTAGATATTCATTTTGACCTAAAAACCATATCAAATATTGAGAAAAACATTTCCCAAAAAAGAGTTAGTTACCAGGCATCTCCGACTTACAGCCTAGGAGAGTTTCCTGGAGTGATAACACTATACATCCAAAAACCTAACCCTGGGAGATGAAGCACCAAAAGTCATGTGGGCCCCGTTTGGGTAAGTTGGTGCATCAACTTCCCGGGGTAGTAACGTTTGCATACGATCTTCGTTTTAGGCGTATGATAGCTTGTTGGAAAGATCTATCTGAGGCCTACAACGCTCGAGACAAAATAGCATCATAGATGCGAGAGCAACATACCCAAAAAAACATCGTTTAGGGCCTCAAAATGGTCCCGGAAGTTCAGGACCTGAAAAAACTGCAACAGAGGAACGAGATTATGGATATTTTCGCGCAAATCCTTTGGCGACTACCAACAGGCGACACATATTCTTCGAACGGAGGCGCTGCCCCCTTCAAGGTACAAATAAACTTCGATATTCCTATATTTGAAGGTCGTATAGATGCAGATTATGTAGACAAGTGGTTGAATCTACTAGAAGGGTATTTTTCTCTCCATAACTTTTCGAATAAATAAAAGATTACTTTTGTGCTCCTCAAATCCGTTCCCCATGTCAAAGATTGGTGGGAAACTTTCTGTGAGCAAAAGGAAACAGAGGAAACCTCATTATTTTTAGCCATGGCCACCAGGGAATCCTTCAGGGATGCTATTAAGGAACAATACTACCTTGTCAGAAGTTATGACGACCTGTATACCAAATGGACCACACTGCGGCAAGAAAGAGACCAAGCAGTGCCAAATTTCACAAATATCTTCCATACCTTGTGCACCAAGTTAGGTATCAAATATTCAGAGTGACATCTGGTGCTCAAGTATTGCAGTTCTTTGCATAGATACATCTAGACCGAAATGGAATTTCTGGACATCTCATCCTTGGGCGTGGCCTACCGATGTGTCGTCAAAATCGAGTAGAAGCTCAAACAAAAGATGCGGCAATTTGGGCCTGGGAACCCCTCACAACAAAAGCCAAGAAAAGGTGGCCCTAACCCACCGAACAAAGGATAGAGAAAATATGGACAGTATCAGGACAACCAGTCCAAGCTACAAGCAAAGAAGGACATCGAAAAGACAAAGAAAGACACTGGGAAGTGGTGTGACTTCCATAAGAGCCCTTGGCATAACACTTTTGACTTCCGCTCAAAGTAGTCGCTGGTGGCCGAAGTGAAAGCCTCTAAATCAGTTGCAGATTATGAATCTCAGCCAGAACCAGAAAGGGGAAGATGGATCATTGACGCGGAACCCAGTGCTACCATTGATGCCACCAAGCTCCAGCCCGGCGAATGATATGAGCCAGAAGAAGGAGAGTGCCTCTTCCATTCACAGATGTGGGTAAAAGGCACCCCACTGCACTTCATCGTTGATAGCGGTAGCTAGAAGAACCTCATCTCAACAAAGGTTGTCAAGCAGTTGGCCCTGCCAACAACGCCGCACCCACAACCGTACACCATTGGATGGCTCCGGCAAGGAAGTGATCTCCATGTCAGCCAACATTGCCGACTATCGTACGACATCAAGGCCTTCAAAGATGAAGTATTGTGTGATGTTTCTCCTCTCGAAGTTTGTGATGTTATTTTGGGCCAACCTTATTTATGGAAACGTCATGATGTATATGAGTATAGGCCTCGTAGTGTTATTATTACTTTGAACAAGAAATTGTACAGGATACCCAAGGCAATCCCACCTAGTGATATTTCCTTGATCTCTGCTAAGAAATGCAAGAAGGTCATCTCTCAGACGGGGAAGTTTGTCTTTTTCGTGATTCGCTCTCAGAATAAGCGAAAGATCACAACCACATCCAGGGTCTCTGTAGTTGGCCTCTCCACACAGCAGAAGCAAGTAGATAAGGTCATGGAAGAATACTTGGATATCTTCTCCTCACCTACAGGGGTACCTCTGCACTGCCAGGTCAAGCACCCCATCTATTTGACCCCCAACGCACCGCTACCCAATGGGCCAGTCTATCATCGCCCTTTGTTAGAGAATGAGGAGATCAAGCGACAGATCTAAGAACTTCACCACAAGGGGCACATCCACCCCATCTCATCACCTTGCAGAAGCCCAATCGTGTTGGTACAGAAGAAATATGGGACCTGGCAACTCTATATTGATTACTGGGCTCTGAATAAAATCACAGTCAGAAACCAGTACCCGATTCCCCGAATTGATGACCTCCTTGATCAACTCACGGGGGCCAAATACTTCAGTAAGATTGATCTGAAGTCTGTCTACCACTAGGTCCTAATAGAACAGACTGATGTATGGAAGACCACCTTCAAGTCAAAGGAAGGCATTTTTGAATGGTTGGTCATGCCCTTTGGTTTGACAAATGCTCCAGCCACTTTCAAGAGGATGATGGACGATATCGTATGACCATTCACCAATACTTTTGTAGTGGTGTATATGGATGACATTCTAATTTACAACAAGACTTGGGCCGAACACTTGCAGCATATTCAGCAGGTTCTGCACACCCTGTGGCAGCACAAGCTATACGCCAACTTGGAAAAATTCTCCTTCGGCATGGACATGGTCCATTACCTGGCCTACATCATTGATCAGCATGGTGTACATGTGGATCCAACCAAGATCCAAGTCATCCGTGACTGGCCAACCCCAACAACACTCACTGAACTTCGGAGCTTCTTGGGCCATGCCAATTTCTACCACAGGTTCGTGTTGGGTTTCTCCCATATTGCATGGGCCCTCAGCCAAATAAACAGGGGTGGTGGTAAGGAGAAATTTGCGTGGGGTCGGTCCCAATAACAAGTGTTCGATGATTTGAAGTAGCGCTTGTTCTCAGCCCCAGTAATTTCACTACTAGACCTGCAACATCCTTTTGAGATTGAGACAGATGCTTCAGACTATGTTGTGGGTGTCGTTCTCACTCAGCACGGCCACCCCATGGCCTATCATAGTGAGAAACTGTCAGATATTATCCGTAAGTACCCTACTTACAACAAATAAATGTAATCCATTGTGAAAGCATGTCACCAATGGAGACATTACATTCTTGGGAAGGAGACAGTCATCCACACTAATCATAAGCCACTATAGTTCATGCAGACACAGAGAAAATTGCAGAATGACCGCCATCATACTTGGTCCACATACTTGCAACAATTCCACCTCAACATCAAGTATAAAACAAGAAGCACCAATCGCGTCGATGATTGTCTCAGTAGACCGCCATTCGTAGCACTCACCACGGTGCTAGACTCTTGCGGACATGAGACATCTGGATGGCCCCAACCCTATGAGACAGACCTTGACTTCGCCACCACCTACCAAATGTTGGGTGCAAACGTAGTTGTCAATAATTTCCATCTTCAGGATGGGTTGTTGTGTCATCTGGGCCATATATGTGTTCCATCAAGTGAGCGAGCGATGCTAATCTGGGAATCCCACTACAGTCGGGTGGCAGGACACTTTGGCGTTGAAAAGATAGTGGCGATGCTACAGAAACATTTCTACTGGCCGAAACTTTGACAGGAGGTCAGCAAGTATATCAGGTCCTGCACTGTTTGTGTTATTCCCAAACTGACCAATAAGAAATAGGGTATGTACACCCCTCTTCCTACTCCTGATAGGCCATGGGAATCCATCTCAATGGACTACATGTCAGGGCTCCCATCCACCAAGAGGGGAAATGGCTTTGTTTTTTTGGTTGTTGATCACTTTTCTAAGATGGCGATTCTGGTTGCCTGCAAGAAGAGCATCACAGTAGAGGCCACTGCCAATATCTTCTTTGAAAGAGTCTGGGTACATTTTGGAATCCCAAAAACCATTGTCTCAGATTGGGATAGTCGATTTCTCAACACATTCTGGTCGAGCCTCTGGTCACTGCTGGACACCAAGCTCACCAAATCCACAACCTTCCACCCCCAGATAGATGGCCAAACTGAGGTTATAAATCGAATGATTGTGCATATCCTTTGCATGTATAATTAAAATCACCCTCGCACATGGGATGAGAGCCTTCCCTATGTCCAGCATAGCTACAATCGAGCCCTGCATAGCTCAACTGGCCACAACCCCTTTCAAGTGGGGTTGGGATTCCAACCATTGGGACCCATAGATGTTGCACTTCCCCTTGCGGTCACCTTGCCCGACTCATCTCCTTCTCCAACTGAAGTTGACAAAGCCACCCGGTTCATTGAGAGCATCTAGCACATCTGCCAATAGGTTCAGGATATCCTACAGAAATCCAATGACAAGTACAAACAATGCCATGATCAACATCGGGTGTCGCATAAGTTTAAGGTGGGCGACAAAGTTTGGTTGCACTTGCAGAAAGAACGCCTTACAAGACCCAATCGGAAGCTTCGCCCACTCCGTTATGGGTCGTACACTATCACCAAGGTCATGAGGGATAATTCTTTTGAGCTCAACATTCCTCCTTTCCTTGGTCTGCACCCAGTGTTCAACATGGATCTCCTTCGCCCTTATTTCCCACCATTATTGGACACCTCAGAAGTAGCACTCAACTGAAACCAATAGAGCTCAACCCTGTCTGCCTACAACAGGCATCCAATGATCATATTGTGGACAGACAGATCAAGGGCACTTGACAACAAAGGATCCATATTTATTGAGTCATCAAAGCAGGGCAGCTCCTGCACCAAGGCAAGTGGCTCACCTTGGGCCAAATTCAGCAGAAATTTCCTCATATGATGGGGGAACTCAATGCAATGGATACCATTTCTTCCTAAGGAAGGAGGATTGATCCATATGGATATCAATGGCCACCCACCTTTTCCAACTGGCTCAAAACAGTTTTCTGACAATTTTGGCAATTTACTATTTTTAGCAGTTTTAACTTTCAGGGCCATTTTGAGGGCCTAAATGAAGGTTTTTCGGGATCGATCTCTACATCATTGAACCACTAAAATGAATCTCCTCGATGATACCTTTCCAATGGGATATCACATGCCTAAAACGGAGATCGTATGCAAAAGTTACGATCTTGGGAAGTTGATGTACTAACTTACCCAAATGGGGCCCATATGACTTTTGGTGCTTCATCTCCTAGGGTTAGGTTTTTGGATGTCTAGGGTTTTGGGAATTCTTTCTTATTGTAAAAAGGCCTTCAGAGCCTCATTGTAACCTTCTTCTTTCTAATGCGTGTTGTCGTCACATCTCTTCTCAGAGATAAGCCGCCACCATTCCGACAAGCTTGTTTCTGCTGCATTTTACAGTTTCAGCTTATTTCATTATTGAATAGAAAACCAGTTTTACTGTATCTCTTTTATTTTGTGTTAAGAACCTGTTAATAATTTGTATTCATTTCGTTCTGCTCATAAAATCTGGATCAATTTAAGAAAATAGTCAAACCTTAAATCAACAATGCTCTCTGAGTTTCATGCTTCACCCACAACTAAGCATTATGGGTTCACTAAAACCTATGAATGGGTCCAACGTTATTTCATTTGGGACGACATGAAACAAGAAATACACACCTTTGTGTCTGAATGTGATACCTTTCAATGCACTAAGTGAGAAACCATCAAATATCTAGGCACACTCCAACAACTCCCAATTCCCCTTGCTATTTGGAGGGATATTTCTATGGATTTCATTGTTGGATTACCTAAATCGAACAATAAGTTAGCCATCATGGTGGTAGTAGATCGTCTTCCCAAATATGCTCATTTATGTGCTCTTCAACACTCGTTCACTACATCCATAGTGGCTCAAATTTTTATGGACAATATATTCAAACTCCATGGCATGCCTCATTTTGTTGTCTCTGATCGAGATCCAACTTTCACCAACAATCTTTTGAAAGAATTGTTCAGGCTCAAAGTAACTCAATTGCATCTCAGTAACGCCTATCATCCCCAGACTGATGGACAAATCGAAGTTGTCAACAAGTGTTTGGAAACATATTTGCGATGTTTTGCATTCGACAGACCAAATCAGTGGGATCGGTGGTTACCCATGGTTGAATGATGGTACAACACATCTTACCATACTGCCACTCGTATGACCCGTTTTGAAGCAGTCTACAGGCAAAATCCACCATCAATTCTCTCATACATGTGAGGTTTCTCGAAGGTTCAGGAGGTTGAAAACAATATTATAGTCTTCACGACCTTTCTTCGTACCCTCAAAGAGAATTTGGTCATGGCTCACAATCGCATGAAGAAGCAAGCATATTAGGGTCATTCAGAACATCAATTCATTGAAGGAGACCATGTGTTTCTTCATCTGCAACCTTATAAGTAGACTTCCCTCAAAACTGAACATTGTCAGAAACTTGCCCCCAAATTTTATGGTCCTTATACAATTCTCAAGCATGTGGGGCCCATGGCCTACTAGTTAGCTCTTCCCAATCATTCTAAGCTCCATCCTATTTTTCATGTCTCATGCTTAAAGAAAGTGATTGGAACTAAGTGCCATACTCAAACTAGTCTCCCTGAGTCGGATGAAGAAGATTCCATTTAGTTGCAGCCACAAGCAATATTGGACGAGCGAGAGTGTCACCTCCAGCAGTGCACCATCAATTGAGTATTAGTTCAGTGGAAAGATACGACTCCAAAAGATGCCACATGGGAGCCGACTACCATTCTGCAACAATTTCCTCATCTCCAGCCTTGAGGACAAGGTTGTTCTTCAAGGGGGAGGGGTTGTTAGGGACCTAACCTCCCTAACCCTTCACATAGGTAGAATATATATTTTCTATGTAATAAAGACCGACATCAATTTATAAGGCTTATTGAATAATGTGAACAAGTCTAATGTAAGAAGACTTAATAAAAACTTTCGTTTCTAGAAAGATCTTCCTCTAGAATGTTCTTTAGAAGATAGAATTAGTATAAATAGGATTAGAAGGCATGGGAAAAACTTGTCTAGAGAATTATTGTAATAGAGTGTTGTTCTACTGGAGGTTTCCCTCTCGAAAAGGAAAGTGAATATTTCTTTCTATCAATAAAGGTATCATTTTTGGTGTTGTGGTTCTCTATATTTTGTTGTTCCACTGGTATCTGTTGTTCCACTGGTATTTGTTGCAATATTTCTATTTTCTTCTTATTATAATATATTTGTTCCACTGGTATTTGCTGCAATATTTCTATTTTCTTCTTATTATAACATATCTGGTACCTAACACCAAGTTAACAATCAAGACCATAATTCACACTTTACTCAAACACCTATTGAGCTTCCAAGACATCTCTTCTATAGGTTTGAGAGATGGGAGAGTAAAATCCATGATGAATATGAGACAAACTCACTTTATAAATTAGTGAGTTAATGAAGAATTATTGACTAATAATGTGATATATTTTAGATATAGAACATCTAATGATGCCTTATTATGTCTACAAATGCCTCACAATGATGTTCTCACAACCTTCATAATGATAATATATACAACAACAAATGTGGCCACTAGACAATCATTACACATATTCTAACAAGTTATTTTCTCAAAGGTCATTAGATCATACTACTTGAAGAAATTAGTGAAAACTTCTATCAAAGTAGATTTATTCAAAGATTTGATTTAGGTGATCATTTGAATCTACCATTGTCTCAAGAACGACCCTAATTTTGATAGTTTTGGGGTCTAAAACTTTCATCACAATTTTTGGGCCCTTCATCCCATCATAGTTTGGGGAAAAAATGGTGGAATTGGTTATGAAGATATATTTCTAGGCATAAGGATCATAAATAGCTTTCCCAATAGGTTTCACATTAAGAAATTATAGTTCATATGCAAAATTCATGGCCCCAAGTAGATGATGCTCTAGTGCATCATTTTAGAGCCCACCTTTTTTGCAATCTCGACTTCTTGGTTTAGGTTTTCTACTTTATATTTTGCACTCTATGGTTCTTGCTTCATATTATAATAATGGAGTGTCCCTCCTTATCAAGGAATTTTTGCAAACAAGCATAATTGTCACATCTCCTCAAAGAGATAAACTACTTTGAATCTAACAACTATGTATTGTTATGTACCGTTGTGGTGTTTTTCATCATTGGTTCTTAATATAAAAACAATTTTCATTATAATAGTATGCTTCACTATGCCTTAAGCAGTAGTGTGTTTCCCACCTTTCTGCAATATTTTTTCTTCCCTCATTTTGTTCTCACCCAAATATAGACCTGTGATATTAGAGAAATCAACTTCCCTTTTTTTTTGTGCATGTGCCCCACAAGGTTAGGTTATAGGACGTTGGCCTTTAAGTTAATTGTGCCTTCAAACAACCTTCATCTTCGTCCCAAGCAACCTCACATGGGAGATAGAATAATATATGATCAAATTGAAGATCATATCAAGTTTTTTCTCCAAAAAGACTTAGAGGAATGAGATGATGGATCATTTTTCCCAGATCTTTTGACAACTTCAAACACTCATAGATGCATGTATGTCTAGCAATGATTTCAAATGAATGACACCCTTAATGGTAAAAATTAATTTTGATATATCTTTGTTTGAAGGGAAAAATAAATGTAGAAGCTTGGGAGAGATGGTTTGAGGGTTATTTCTTTGTTCATTGCCTTTCCAACAATGAGAAGACTGCCTTTGCACTACTAAAGTCCCTTCCCCATATCAAACACTTGTGGGATTCTCATTGTAAGAAACATTTTGGAGATGGTTGTAGAGATTATGAGACTGAACCCACTTGGGGTGATTTTGTAGAGGCCCCCACGGAGGAGCACTATCTTGTTGGAAATTACAATGACCGACACATGAGATGAACAACCTTGTGTTAGAGTAAAGTCCATATTATGTTGGAGTATACCAATGCATTTCATACCTTGTGTGAAAAGTTGATATCAAGGATTCTGAGCAACACTCAATTCTTAATTACTGTAATGTGATACATAGGTACATCCAAAAAAAACCTAGTATTTGGGCTTCTCGTCACCGAGATCTGTGTATAATTATGTTGTTAAGATTAAGAAAAAAAATTTGATAGGGATAAAAATTGTTTAGGGATGGAAATCAACTATAGTAAAAGAAGGGTAAAAGTAACCCTAACTCTCATAACAAAGGATAAAGCAAAGATAATAAACCTTAAGACAACCAATCAAAGTCGCATGTACAGAAGAAGAATTCGAAGTCAAAGAAGGAAATATACAAATGGTGTGACCCCTACAAGAACCCTTGTTACAACATTGACAATGTCTTGTTAAAAACTCTTTATTGGCTAGGTTGAAAGCATCTGACTTTGACACCAACAAAGACAATGGAATAGGGGAAATAATAACATTAATGTGAAACCTAGTGATACTATATTGACCACTATGGTTCATCCAAAGGAATTATAAGAACAAAAACCATAAGAATTATAAGAACAAAAAGAACATGATCTTGGTAGAGGTTACTAAGAATAAGAAGTTACTAATGATGACATGCCTCCAATGTGGACACTATATTTTACAATAATATAACTTGACATATTTAATCCTCCATCTATCCACAATATTCAACACATGACTTTGGCTTACAATATCTATAAATGAAACATGTTTACTTCAAGGCCTATATTAGGAGAATCAGAGGTGTAAGTATGATAACCTATTTGGATATACAAACCTAAGAAGATTTATCTATCTCTCAGTGAATACACTAGGACAACTTGACAAAATTATGTGAGCTTTCAAATGAGGAAGCTAAATGGGTAAATGGACTCCACACAACGTGGTCCTTCATAGTCTCCTAAGGTTTTTGTATGGCTTCTTGTCTTCCACGGCTTGAATTTCAAGGAGCGTTGCTTGCAGCGATGATTCATTGATGATTCTTGTCCACATTGTGCTTTGGTTGATACTATCCACCACTTGTTTTCGAATTGTTTTGTTGATTCTTAATGTTAAATTTTGTATATTACTTTGGGAGCCATATGCTTTTTAGTAAGATTCATTGGAGATGATGCCAAATCCATGTGTCTTTTCCATGTGAGAGGAGTTTGGCACTCCATTCCACTTGTTACTTTTTATGTGATTATGAAAACTAGGTTTGAGGTTGTTTTCAACGATGGAATATGTTATAGAATTTTTTTTAAGGATTAGTTATTGAAAGTTCTCTCTTTACATTTGAGAGATTAAAAATGTAAGTAGGTGTTCTATTGAAACACTTAAAAATGTAAGTAGGTGTTCTATTGAAACACAATCTGATAGACATGGTGGTATTAAAGAAAATACTTGTACTTCCTCAAAAGTGTAGTTGAAACACAATCTGATAGACATGGTGGTATTATTAAAGAAAATACTTGTACTTCCTCAAAAGTGTAGTTGAAACACAATCTGATAGACATGGTGGTATTAAAAAAAATACGTGTACTTCCTCAAAAGTGTAGCTTGATAGTCTAATTCCAACTTGATCATCACAAAGTCATAAATTATAGTGTGGCTATGCCGAAGTCAAAAGTTATAGGGTAATTTAATTTAATAGAAATTAAGCTTTTATAGAAAGGTGGGCTAAGGGTGCCTATTGGCTACTTTAATTTCGAGTAATTGAAGTGGAAAAACTTTGTGTGATAAGTAGTTATTTTAATTTTAAATACGTGGTTTCCATTTATTATATTATATATATTTTTATTTTTTATTATGATGATCATTTTGTTGATAGTAGTTATTTTAATTTTAAATACCCGTTTTTTCATTTATTATAATAAACCTATTTTATTATGATGTGATAGGGAATTTTTTTGGGGGAGAAGGAGGTTAATAATAAACCTATTTTATTATGATGTGATAGGGAATTTTTTTGGGTGGAAGGAGGTTAAATTATAATATTGAATAGTACTTTATTTTATCTATTTTTTTTGTTTGTTAGAAATGTGTTTGTAATTTACATGGTTAATATTTTTGATTATTGACTAAGAAATCACAATTCAGGGGTATTTAAGTCATTAAAATTACTCAAGGATTGCACTGGGCCTGGGCCGCACCAACCCTTAACATGGCTGGATTTTTGGGTTTCTCCTCCCAACTAAACTCACCGTAAGAGTATTTAACTTGGGTTGCCTAGCAAAAAAAACCCGCACCTTAACCAATTGAGCTAACGAGAATTGACTATTTGATTTTATGTATAGCAATAAATTTAAATAATATTAAAAAACATATAACCTCACTAAAGATAATTTCAAGAATGACTTTTTTTTACTAGTTTTCTTATAGATATTATTTAGGCTTAAGCTACTTTTTGGTCGAGTAAAAAACTACTTTTGATTGACTAAGAGCTTATTTTCCTTAAACTTATCAACCTGCATTTATAAATAGAAACTGTAAGGTCTTCAGCTAGAAGGGCGTAGACACCCTTGCCCAAGTCCTCAAGGAGACAAAACTTGGGGTTTATCTTGCATCCAAGAGTCGCACTAGTTGGGCAAGTGAGTACCTTGGACATGCGAACGTGCCAAGGGGCTTTCCCAAGCATGTGGCGAAGCATGAGATGGAAGTGACCAAGAGAAGGGGCACACCAAAGAAGTTTGGGCATGCCAACATGAGGAGCACAACAAGGTTGGGTTGCATTGTCCTAAGGGACGCTACGGTTGATGGGTGCATAAGTTCATTTGGGTGCATCGGGTCCGCGAAGCAACGCGACGATTCATTTGGGCGTGATGGTTCGTGAAGGGGCATGACACACCCAAATCATGCGACGATTCGTGGTGGTGATCTTTGGAGTCCATATAAGAGAACAAGGGCGCACAACCAAGGAAGACATATTTGCTCAACAAGGAGAGCAAGATCAACTTTGCGATTCTAAGGATGACTTGGATGAAATGGGACGAGCCCCCTCAAGGAGCCAAGTTGCTCCACATGGGAGGACTTGTGTTGCCTTGAGGTGATTTTGTGGATAGAGTTGGGGCAACCTTCTTTTGGGTTGAGTTTGGGGAAGTCTTGTCACAAGTTTGAGGGAGGCATACTATGAGACAAAATTGTAGGTCTGTGTGAAGTCTTGTGATAGAGAAGAGACAGTGAGTATGTGGTGGAGGTGCATTGCAGGAGTTGCAAAAATTGTTACGACGAACGAGTCTTGGTGTGACGAATCTGTGTATGAGTGTCTTGGTGAGGTGAGACGAGTCTTTTGATTTTTCCCAAGTTGTAAACTAAGCTGGTAGTGCTCATATTGTAATTGTTTCACAATAATAAGACTTAGTCAGGTGTTGGACACGTTTTATGTCCCTTGCACTATATTTGTGTGTCTCTTGTTTGTTTCATAAGTGTTCTCTGATGTATGCTTAAATGACTAAGTGTTAAGACTATTAATAAATTGTCTAAGTATACAAGAGTTGCACTAGAGTAGGAGTGTGACTCACACGTAGCCTAGAACGAAGTATGAGTATGCTTTAGGCAAGGAGACATAGTCCAAATGAAGTATTATTGGTGTTGCCAAGTAGCCAAGTAAAAAACGTCATGGTGTCATACACCCTCAAGAAGCGCACGAACGCAAGATCCAGACAAACATCTTATAAAAACATAACAACAACCTCATTACCAATTAACCACTTAATTATAATAGATTTTACTTATAATCTTTTCCTTATACATAATTACATGTAATCTTCGTTTGGTGTAAATAATCCACTTATAACTTGATATGAACATTCAAAATGGATTTTCAAATATTCAAAATATAATGATATTAAATTTTGATAAATTAGAAATAGAGAACATTGTTTTTCAAAAAGAAAAGTTATGATTTGTAAAAGTTAATGGCAATAGTTTGTTGGTACAGAGGACTTAAAAGATAACAAAATATTGTTTACAAAATAAAAGATAAATTCAAATAGTTAATGGAAATAATGGTTGGGACCGAAAGCGTCAGTACAAAATACAAATATTTGTTTTTAAAATAAAAGTTATGAATAGATAATAAAATATTTGTTTTAAAAATAAAAGTTACAATATATAATAAAATATTTGTTTTTAAAATAAAAGTTAAGAATGAGAAACTTCTCAGAAATTATGTTTGGATCATTAAATTGACAGATTTTTTAATGTAGAATTTCGTAAATTAAAAAAATTCGTCATTTCTCAGATTAATATTTTAATTTTAATTTTTTTTAAAAATATTTTTTATTGATATTATTTTTAGAAAATAAAAAATTATTAATACATATTAATGTTAAAAATAAAAATTGTAATATATTATAATAATTCATGATATTTATGAAAAGCGAATATAGGAAACTTCCCGGAAATTCTATCGTAGATTTCTTATTTGGAATTTTTCATATTTACAAGATTTTAATTATGAAATTGGTCACTTCCATGTTCAAACTTTTAGTGAATATTACATCTTTGAAGTAAAATTTTTGAAGTATGGGTTATTTTTTATTATTATTTAGAAATATGTTTGTTAATTTTTTTATTAAGTTGTTTATTGTTAAATTATATTTTAAAGGTTTATATATATATATATATATATATATATATATATATTTATTATTGGTTGGTTGATTTTGTTTTTGGGGTAAATAGAAATAATTATGTTATATTAATGATTGTGAAAATGTATACCAAAATTTCATTGTTGTTGGTTTGTTATTAGGGAAACTTAAAAGACTTTCACCTAAATTGTTTAATCCAAGTTTTTTTTTAACAAAAAGATATTAGCAAACCTATAGAAACCCAATATTTATCTGGCCTAACATTATCCCTTTCTAGAGTGAAAAAACAAAGTAGATGTCATTCAAGAAAAATGAGGGGAGGGGACCCACTTGCCCCCTCTGGACGGTCTGAAACCTGTGGATATGATGTGTCGTCTAGCTGGTTATCTCTTGGGCGTGCCTGCAATTGAGACCCCATGATTGGTTGGTTATCCCTTGGGCATGCCTGCAATTGAGACCTTGTGACTGGTTGGTCTCCCTCTTGAGTGGGATGGGCGTCAATATGAGCTCTAAGATCTTGGATCTGAAGCTGCATATCTTGAATTTTCCCCTGTGTGACCTCTCTCTCAACATCGCCATCGAGGAGAATTTGACCCAAGATTTTTTTTTATGTGCTAGTGCAAATCTATTGTTTTGAGATATTTTGTATCTCGGGCTCGTGAATCTCTTGTGTCTGACACCCAGTCTTCTATTTCAACATCCACCTTCTAGTCATGGAGGGTGGTTCTTTCTTGTCTGATAGCTTCCTCGACGGACTCCAAATTCTACTGAATCCGAAGAGGGGTTACTTGCTGAAATTCTCTCGCTACCTCCTAAGTCGAGAGGGTGACGCGTGAGTTGGGAGACTTTGAACTTCTGTTGCTTGAGGAAGCCAGGTTAGGTGGGTGACGATTGCCCCTCCTGTATTCCCTTGCATAGCCATGAGATGGAAGCACCATGAACTAATGAACTTGAAGAGCCAATTCAAAAGCGGACCCAATGTGAATGAGCATTAGACCACCGCAGAGAGCTACCCTACTTCTCTTATCGCAAACGTGAATATAAGCCAATGCAAAGACCCCTCCAGTGTAATTCACGATGCACAAGAATTTACCCGTATGTTGCATTATGAAATAATCCCTCCTCAACTCGGCGTAATGATTATGAGCTTGAGTCCCATCCCTCATAACTGTTAAGTACTGCAAATGCAAGGTGGGGAGATTATCCCAAATCCGCCCCATTCCTTCCTACGAGCTCCACTTCATTACGATGTTAATGCATGTCGTCGAGTGGGAGGAAAAACTACTGACCACACATGTCGAGTGGAAGGAAAAACTAGTGACCACACATCTTAGTGCATCAATCTTGGGGATGAGAATAGCCTCCCTTTTTGTCATTCACTTCCACCCCATTGGAATAGTTAATTTATTCTTGTTATTTAAAGAGAACCATGCCATTTAAAATGACTCAATTAACTTATTTCCTTAAAATCAAGGTGAATTCTTAATTAATCATAAATAATTTTATATTTTACTCTATAACCAAAAAACAATTTCCACCTAAATTTTTATAAATAAACATGATTATTAAATAATTTTCAATAAATTATATACTTTCTAGTAATTTTAATATTAATCCTATATATATAAAACCAAATACTACATTTCATTATAATTCAATCTTATATTCCAAAGATTTGATATCAAAAGAGTTAAAAAGATATATAGCATGGCGATCACGTTATAAATATTATGACAAAAATCCTTCCCGTGATAGTAAAGTAACAGGTTATTGCATTAAATGTTTATCTAAATTATCCCTCTTTTATAAATCCCACACAACACATTACCTGTTCTGGTTTGGTTATTCATAAAGCATTATTTATTCTATTTTTTTTGGTTGTTTTTATGATTTTTTTTTCTGATTTTGTTAAAAAAAAATTGAGAAATAATTAGATCTATAAATTTGAGTGATTAAGTTTATATAATCCAAGTGTTTTAAGAATTTTTCAACACACTGAATTTGAATTTATTTATACATTTAAAAATACAATTTAAATAACAGAAACGATTTTATCCAAAATTTACATAATAAAAAACCCCAAAAAATAATAAATCCTATACTCAATATTATCGATATTAACTCAATATTATCAATATTAAGTGACATGTATCCACTCAAGATTCTACACAATATTACAGATTTCCAATGTTATAACCAGATAATCTGTCACTTCAATATTCCCGTGGCGCGGGCACATAATTTTTGCCATTAAAACGTTCAGATTCAATTGACTCGTACACTCCGAACTTCGCCACATTTTCCTCTGTCGGCTTCAACATCAGACATGGTATCATCGATATCCCCGCATGCAAAAACCTACCACGAAGCTCTATTGGACATCTCAGAAGGACCTCCTCATTCTTCTTCGGCTTTCGGAGATTTGAGGCTCTTCCCACCCTCCATCAAATTCATTATCTGGAACGAGTTCTGCGAGAGATTTTCCTTCTATGGCCTCAAGGCAATCCTCGCCTTATTCCTCTCAGAGCGCCTCGGTCTCTCTCAAGTGCGATCAACAGAGATGTTTCATCTCTTCACAATGGCGTGCTATGCCACTCCAATGCTGGGAGCCGTAATCAGCGACTCCTTCTTGGTAGACTATCAAAACCAGTCTTCTATAACCCTCATATTGAAATTGATAAATACATTAACATGCATGCCTGTATGTTTTGTTTTTGATCTGGCAGGGAAAATATAGAACGATATTGTATCTATCTCTTCTCTACGCAGTGGGGAACTGGGTGATGTCCATGGCTGCAATACCAGATCCCGATCCTGTAACTCACAAAGCTCCGAGCTATTCGATGTGGAGCACTGCCATGGGTCTTTTACTCATAGCAGTTGGCACTGGAGGCATTAAACCCTGTGTCTCAGCTTTTGGAGGAGACCAAATAGAATTCTCTATGCTAGATGGTCAAACCAAGGAGAGGCTTCGGAGGATATTTTTCTCTGCGTTTTACTTTGCAATTAATGTGGGTGCCTTCCTATCTATGCTCCTCACGCCACTGTTGAGGGCCAATGTGTCGTATGCAGCTGCTTTTGGAATACCTGCTCTTCTCATGGGTTTCGCTATAATTATATTCTGGTCTGGCCGGAGAGACTATGCCGACGGACGGGCTGTGGGGAGGTTTTTTTCTAGTTTTATAAAAGTCATAGTTAGTGCTGTAAGGCTGAGGAAGAAAGAATCTGGTTATGTAAATGATGAACAAGTTAATTGTAAAGGAGAATCGAGCAGTGCTGCTCATTGGCTTGATGCTGCTAAGCTAAGCTGCGGTGCAGAAGAAGTTGAAGATGTAAAGGCTATCATCAGAATATGTGTTTTCCTCCTTCCTGCTCCTCTATTTTGGTGCCTGTATAATCAGAAGGCCTCTACGTGGGTATTTCAAGCGAAACAGATGAACGGGCATGTGTCCTGGCTCGGAAATGTTGTGATTAGGCCCGATCAGATGCAGGTAATTACTATCTATTCACAAGGCATAATAACAAAAAACTGAGGTTTTGCTTGCCTTCATATTTTTTAGGTGTATTATTAGAACGAACCAAAATTGACCAAGCCAGGTAATGGTTCTGGTCTTCTAACTATCTAGAGTTAAAAACAGCTGTTTCTTTTGGTTTTGGGAGAAGTCAGTAATGTAAATGTTGTTGTAAAATATGTTTGTTATGAGAAATTTTGAAATTATCCGTGGAATTGTTATAAATATCTATATTGTTAAAGATTATATAATTAATTACTTTTCTTGCGTACCAGGGCTGAAACTGAATTAAGTACACACGAGGGCTGAACTGAATTGGATACTCATTCACATACGCCAATCCATTACTGAACTAAGCAGAAAGACAATGTGATGAACTTTATTAGCAGAACCATCAATCAATCTATGGTAAATGTGAGTACCAGAGAGAGGGAGAATGCTTATACATGAAATCAGGGTTGAAAAAAATTATGGACCTTTAGGGGAAGTTGGTGTCTAGGCTTCAGTTTTTTTTCTAGCATGCAGGGATAGCTTCATAGAGAGAAGAGAAACAGTCACAGTTTAGAAAATTAAGATAAAACATATTTTCAATTTTATCTGAACATGATCATGATCTGGTCAATCCTAGCCAGAAGAAGAACTCATATAGTCCCTCCATCTGGTTAGTAAATAGAATGGAGGCTCTGAATTTTCTTGCTCCCATATTCAAGAAAAAAGTTCCTTCTTTCCTATATACTTGGTAAAGCAACACTATCTCTCTGGCATGCTTTTAGAAGGAAGACCTCCCTTTACCCAGCCTCGCGAGACCACACTGTAAGGATCTATGACCAATTTGATTGTAAAATATAGAGAATTACAGTAACGTATGACTAATTTGATTCTAAAATATATACAACTAGGGTAACATGATCAGGATTGTTTTGTTGACAGGCTCTTGATCCACTCCTCGTTCTCATTTTCATTCCGCTTTTGGACCAAGTGATTTATCCTTTCTTAGAGAAGCATGGAGTTGTTATGAAAGCAATCAGAAGGTTGATTTTGGGCATGCTGCTATGTTCTGTTGCATTTTTTGCATCAGGGCTGCTCCAGTTAGCAATTGATAAGAGAATCACTTCAGGATCCATCGCATCTTGTATTAACACTCTCTCAGATTCCAAGCCTGAGAATAAGGATCATATGGGATTGTTCAACTTAGCTTACCCAAATGAAAAGGAAAAGCAATTTTCAATTCTTTGGCAGGTACCTCAGTATGTAATACTGACAGCAGCAGAAGTAATATTTAGTGTCACTGGATTGGAATTTTCTTATTCGCAGGCCCCTGTTTCTATGAAGTCAGTTGTTCAAGCAATCTGGCATCTGACATCTGCTGAAGGTTTCTCTCCTTTTCTCTTTTTACCTAATAAATATATATCATGAGTAATAAGTCACGCTGTTGTATTTATTGAATATTCAATATTGAGTCCAATACTGATTAAATGTTCTGGTGTCGACAGGAGATTTGATCACCATTTTAGTTGTGGGTATCATTGGGAACCAACTATCAACAGCAAAGAGGTCATTTTTGTTTGCAGCAGGAGGCATTATTGGTATGGTGTTCATGATATGGCTAGGTGCATGTTTCAGAGATGCAGATAATCCCAACGTTGATGCATGTTTCAGAGATGCAGATAATCCCAACGTTGAAGCAGACAGCGGGATTGTTAATTCAGAAATTGAGTCCAGCATCATAAGAAATGGTAAGCAAGCTTGTTGAAGAGGGCAATAAAACTAGATTTCTTTCAAACACTCTGTTTATGTACATTATAGCTGACCTCTCAGAGGCTGTCCATAGTTAGCCATGATTGTATATAAATTATGTAAATATAAGTCGATGTCATTGCACCTAGAGAAGTCGAGTGCTTTATAGCCCCACCTATGTGGGGAGATCTTCATTACTTCCTGTGTAACACTAAACTACCAAGAGAAGCTCAGTGCTTTATAGCTCCACCTAAGTGGGGAGATTTTCATTAGTTCCTTCCTGTGTAACACTAAACTAGACTGTGACATAAAATAAGAAAGCGTTGAATGTATATTTATATGTGACATAAAATAAGAAAAAGGTTTATTATATATTTATGTGTAGACATTAGCATGGATCTATATCAACTTCCTCTCTGTTTTTTATTTTTGTTTTGTTTTTAATAAATTAGTCATTAAGATGGATTTGTGCTAGCAAGTTTATTTTTCATTTTTCATGGAAGATGTTTTTTCTTGTGAACTGACAAAGCAAACATGGTTTTTCAAAATAAATGACATGGTTAGAATTGCTTTCCAGTTGAATGCAAACACCTTACAGGTCAATTAATTCGAGTCTCTGTGCGATCTACATTCTTTTATGCATTTCCTTTTCCCCAAGACAGTTACAACAGGATTGCTCGAATTCCAAACATTTCATATAACTTAATCCGAACTCAGCCCATTCAAACAGGAATAAATAAATTTGAGCGTTAGCACATAAAGCAGAAAGAAGTAAGGAACGCAACGATCATCTATCTTCTTGCTTATTGCAATGGTCTTATTGTTGTGAAATTTGCTTTAATACTTGCCACTAAAATTGCACATGCTCTTATCTTCAACTCTGTTTTTATACTAATCAAAGTTTGTTTGTTTCTTTTTCTGTCTATAGATATTTTTCAATTATATTTAGTTTTATATTTAGTTTGTAGTGATGAAACAAAACGGTTATGTGCACTTACAATAATCATGGCGTTGCTTAACTGTTTTATGTTTTTGTTTTTTTGGCTGGAATTAGGCTATATAAATCACAATTTTCTGTTATTTAAATTGTATTTCTGAATCCGGAAATAAATTCAGCCTGCTGAAAAACCCCTAGGACACTCAGATTATACATAATTAACCACTCAAATCTGCAAATCCAACACATTATAGAAAAAAGACAAAAACATAAAACAGTTAGACTACGGCAATCAAAAAGTTCCTCAAAACTCAAACAGGATCACCACTCTTTAACAGAATAACAAGAAATAAATACACAACAAGGAAGGGAAACTTGACTAAAGAAATAAATACACAATCAAGTAGGGAAACTTTAATATATAAAGTTATAATTGCTAAGTTTGAAATCTTTCTTTTTTTTCAGGACAAAAATGTGTAATTTGATACTCTAGAAGAAATCAAAATATACATAGCAAGGTGCTTGTCCGGCATTTCAGAAAACAAGTCTCTATGCTTCTACAACACATAAAGCTAAGCTCCAAAAACTGGCCTAGAAAGTTTATTATTACAATCATCCCTTGGTGCTTGGCTTAAAATGCCAGACCTAAAT
Source organism: Picea engelmannii (assembly GCA_009831015.1). Classification (NCBI taxonomy): domain Eukaryota; kingdom Viridiplantae; phylum Streptophyta; class Pinopsida; order Pinales; family Pinaceae; genus Picea; species Picea engelmannii. Next base: position 5,808 of record ML824435.1, on the reverse strand, counting down.
ACATCAAAAAAGATCATAATGTTCTGAAAACAACATCATAGAAGTTCACAACTTTTTCATCTTGTCGTTCAAACAAGAATACATTCTTCCTCCTTTATGCAATTACTCAATAAAGAGACAAACCTCTTTTGGCAGAGGATCTCTTTCACCTGTTTCAGCTAAAAACCAACAAACCTTCCCGAAGTAGAGGTTATCCTTTGGAAAATTTGTCTGCTCTTTCACTTAGTTCTCTGCAAACAAGTGAAAAAGATATACATTCAAATTTGTTTATTACCTCTCCAATTTTGTTCATGATCGAGATAAGAAGTAAGTTTTCCAGCTTATTTATTCCCTTTGCCCAATCAATAATGAGCTTAGAATATCCCTTGATATGAAAATGGTTATGGCCGCTATCACATGCAATTTTCAGCAACAACCACAAGGCAAGCAATTCTGCCCTATCATTTGTAAAATGATTTTCTTTGAGAAAGAGTATGTCTTCTGCTCCACCAAGTCGGGGGTTTATTGGCTTTCTTCATCAAAGTATCCCAAAGCCTTTGATTTGTCTATATCTTGAGATTTATAACTTTGGGATTGTTTACTTTATTAGGTTTCCAAATTCTTTCATAGGCAAATCTAACTTGATGGCTGACCTATAACGTTATGATCTCTTTTGCCTGGGAATGCCATTTTATTTCTTGTTAACCATAGTGCCAAAATAATAGTACAAGGAAAAGCCTTATTTTATGAAACCATTTTGTCGTACCAATTTTTAAAATAATCAGAAATAAATCCCCCTTCCCATTCATTTTTTTCATCTATCAATTTAAGAGCATCACACCAAACTTTATAGATTCATCATAATTTTTGCAAAGAATACACCTACCAAAACCCTTCCAAGTCCTTTTCTTGCAATTTTCCTATGTGAGTACTTTGTTGGATAGAGCTAACCACAGAAATATCTGAGTTCTTAAAAGACCGTTCAACTTCCAGATTGACTTCCACAACCACTTCTTATCTCCTTCCTCATTATCTTCCATTCTAACCTCTTAGCCTAGCTATACTATGAAAACTTCAGAAGCTTTATTCTTCGACCATATAATTTCGTGTTCTTCATCCTTGAGTCTAAAAGTGTTGTTTTTAAGGATAAATATCTATTATTGACATTAAATTTTCAACCTCTCCTTGGAGATCTAATTGAATTCCCAATTTCCAACCTTGATTCCAAATGTAACTGTTACCCCCCCATGCCTAGGGGTAACTAGAGGAGATCATGTCTTATGGCTTGCAATGGAGACAATGATCCCGACCATGATGATGATCAATCTGTGCCTAGAAATAGCATCCCAACAACTCCCCTCAGATTGTCTTTTCTACTTCAGATCAATCAAGCTCATCACATCCAGTCAAATCAGTGTATGGGAGATGGTAAGCCAACGTCACTGTGAGGTGTGTTAGTCCTTCTTTCATGCAAAGTGTTGTGCTCAATTTACTAAGCATGTGGATGAGGATTATTGGCTCAAGAACTTATGTTTGTTGCTTTGTTTCACCTTGGTGGCCAACACTTGTACTCTAGTCTTGCGTTGCCACCGCCCAGGGAAGAGGGGTACTATTGGGGGCCCTCACAAGGGTAACTTTTTGTTTCCCACCATACTAAACACTTTCCATCCTGGAGCCTGTCATAGTGTACTAAACTTCGGTAATGGGTCATCGTCCATTCTCTCATGGGAAGAGGGGCTAAAGGCCCATAGGTTGATTGCAGTTGTTGCTAAAAGTATAAAATAATGATGCTAAAAAAAAAAGGAATGATAGCAAAGGACTCTCAAAAGTCAATCCAAACTTGAGCTCTACCCTTTCCGTGTTCGCCCCGAGTCCTAAGCAGTGATGCTAAAGCTTGAAACCTTATAAAAGGAGGCTTGCAAATAATGATAAGAGTGAAAATAAAAAGACAGATGAAGGGGTTTGGAAAAATGTAGCACTTAGAATGTGGTAACTCAAAAGAAAACACATCATTCACATAGACACTCATAGAAATAAATTCAGTGACACCATAAGCCATGAAGTAAGCCCAACACATACCACTATCATAGTTACTCTTGAAGGGTTCTTTTCTTTCACTGTTTCCCTCATGACATATCCCTCTACTTGGGTATTTACTTTCATTGTTTTCGTTGGCACACCTAATAGGGTTTGATGAAGGCCCTCCTATATTCAAACTTGACAACTTACATAAAGTATTGAGTTGGTGTGATATTTGAACGGGATACTAAGATGAATTACTCATGTGGCTTATATCTTAAGTAACAACTTAATTTGCATGATTCAAGGACTACTATATATTATGAACATTGGTTTACTTGATTTCATATTCTATTTTGATTTGGATGCCCTTGATGTGGTTCTTTGAAGAATGCCCTAGGATTTCACCCACGATGTTGTGCCTTTATTGCAGGATATGGCACATGTGATGCAGAGCAGAGAGTCACCCAATGACTTGACACATTCAGACATGGGCTCTCACTTCTTCAAGACCTTGGAAGATGGATATATATGATTGATTTTTGACAGATTTGGTCATGGTGGCACAGAGATGGGCATAAAGCTCAAACCCTGGGCCCTACACCTTAGAGGCTATTTTTCACTGGATGGAGGAATTTGCACAAGGAGATGATTGTAGGACTTGCAAAGATGATGTACAACCTTCTCCTCTTCAGACACCATCCCTTGCACCTTGGACACTGGACATTTAGATGATGAAGTCATGCTAGGGTTTGATAGAGATGATGGGGTTTGCTACCACTTAGATGTTAGTGATGATTTTGAGTTGAGGTGTAGCATTCTTCCACCACCTTTTCACCTCAGGCGATGGCACATGGCCTTGGAGAGGCCCTCCTATCCCATTGGGGGCATGACGTCACCACATGTGTGACCATTTATGTATTATTCTTCACATTTTCACATTTGTAAAGGAAACTCTGAGGGCTCGGCTCCACTAAGAGACATGTCTTTTCATTTTTGGTGACTTTTGGAGTGCTAGGGTTTCCTTATAAATAAGGCTAGCGCTCCTCTCATTTTTCATCATCACTTCCTCACTCATTTGTAGTGGGGTGACTTTAGAAAAGTTCGCTATTTTCTCTCTCGTCTCTTGGATCTCATGCACTATCTTTGGAGGAGGATCGTTGTGGATGTTCTTTGCTTTCTTAGAGAATGTATTGTTGCAACTAAGTTTTTTCTAGCCTAGCAAATTGAAGAAGTAAGTAATCGCTGCAAATTTTGCCATTGCTAATGTTTTAAAGTGTTAATTACTATCTTATTGCATGTTACTTTGTCTTGGTGAAACCCTAGGAAGGAGATACAAGTGTTTCTCTCGATCATATGATTTTGTTTTCCAAGTTTATGAAAGCAATCTTTGCTAGGACTAAGAACCTAAGGCCTAAGAGTGTTTTCACCTCAGGGATTTGATCTTAGCCTTCGATCCTTGACCTAGTTGACTTAGAAGAAAGAAAACAACACCTAGGGACCAAGAGTGTTTGCACCTTAGGAACCATTTTCTTGAAGATGTAGTCTGAAGGCCCAAGAGGGTTTGCACCTTAGGGTTTAGACCTCACTCTTCTTATTCACCTAGTTCAATATTCAATGTACTGCTTGTTTGACTCCATAAGCCCTAAACGACAACGATACTAGTCTAAAGTTCTTGTGGTGAAAGTAAAATTTAAAATTTATATTATGTCTCTCTCAACAATCCTACTAACTTCCCTAACCCTGATTTTAGCAAACAAATGTTATTTGTTGCTGCCGATACAAAAGTTTTCTACAACCATTGAATTTTACTTTAATTTGGTGCATACATACTTGGAAAAGTGGCTTGACACACTCATAAATATCATCGAGCAATTGGATAATATTGTACATGTTGAAGGATTGTTTTTCATGCTATTTTGCTACATTTTTCAGTGCTATTTCTTCTTGTTGTACATTTTTTTATTGTTGTAATTTGCAACATCCATTTCATTTATTGACCATCTAGTGTCTAAGAGATCATTTTTGAACTTTATAACTTGGTAATTGGCTATATTATTCTTCAAATTGTTTATTGTCTCGTACATGTAAAATAATTACTTCGTTACCTTCATTTCTTCTCTTGGATCTAGACCTAACCACCAGGTGACCAAGATAAGGGGTTGTAGTCTTGACTAATCTTGCTATTTGATCCCTTGAGGTCACTAGGGAAGCCTTCCTTGTGGTGGACCTTCTTCCATCACTAAAACGAGGAAAGTCTCTACTTAGGTGACAGTGGTAGACACTTCCAATTGTTACACAAGATTGGGATCTTGTGGAGGGCTTTGCACAAGTACAAATCCTATGATAACATGAACTATATCTAGTGTTAGTTGCATTTGATAAGATATATATCCCCAAGTTATAAAAGGTGTACTTTTAAGAGTTTAGAAAGTCTAAAGTTACTTCAGAAATCCGTCTATGCATCATCCCCTATTCTTACTCTATTCATTTTTTGTACATTTTAAACTAACCACTTCCTTAACAATGGAAATGCTTTTACTAAGGCCTTCCAAATGACTGAATCCCCTTCAAAGGCTTCACTTATTTTCTAATGCGATTTTCCATTGATCTAGGAGCTATGTACTTTTCAAACATAATGTTTCCCTAAAGACCTTTGTTTTGCATCATTCTACACGAACTTTTTGCAATAAAAGCATGTCCAAACAAATGTATATTTTTTAAACCCCGCCCTTTTATCTCTTTTGGCTTTCCAATTTTTTCCACCTAACCAAATGTATACCTTCTGTATCTATTTTCCTTGTCCATGGCAAACAAAAACACTTCTTGTTTTTTTCCAACATTCCTTTAGGAATATGTGCAAGATATTGTTATGCACCAAATGACCAAAATAGTATAAGAAGAGAGAGAGAGAGAGAGAGAGAGAGAGAGAGAGAGAGAGAGGTAAATCCACGCCTTGATAAAGAGAAAAGAATGAATGTGAAGCCTCTTCGAGGGGGAAACCTCCTTTTACAATAGAACAATTTTACAAGATGATGATCCTAAAACTAGGTTTCCTTGGTCTCTGTGTGTGTGTGTGTGTGTGTGTGTGTGTGTGTGTGTGTATATATATATATATAATACAAATGGTACAATTACAATTAAAGGGTCTAACCGACAATACTAATATAGAAATATAAATATAACAACTCAATATCTAGGGATTTACATGGGGCTTTATATAGGGATTAACATGCCCCCCACCTTCAAACAAGTGTTTCCCTAATGTTGGATTAGTTGTGGATGTTTCTGCATGAAGAAGTCATCTTCCCATGTCACTTTTTCTCTTGGTAGGTTCTTCCACTTAATGAGGTACTCAGTAATTGCTCGATTTCGTAGTTGGTTAACCCTTGTTTCAAGGATTGTTTATGGTTCTAGTATGATTTCCCCTTTTTCATTGATATTTAGAAAAATAGTTTGAATTGGGATTTTGTCACTGATTATTTTCTTTAAATAAGAAACATGGAAGACTGAATGTACATGTGAAGATGGAGGTAATTTCAATTTGTAAGCTATACATCCAATCCTTTGCAACACCTCATAGGGACCATAATACTTGGGTGCTAATTTATTGTCCTTTTGTTGCTTGAGGTACATTTGTTTGTATGGTTGTAGCTTCATAAATACCCATTCCCTCACTTCAAATTCCATTCTGTTGCGATGTCAATCTGCTTGTCATTTCATCCTATTTTGTGTTGTAACCAAATTGTCCTTCAATAGTTTGAGCACCTCTTGTTGATGATCTATGTGGTCCTCCATTGCTTGAACCTT
>ML824434.1:26083-73751 GCA_009831015.1 Picea engelmannii | reverse complement strand
GAAGCATATGTTGGATATCATGGTGCATGCATTTTGCATGTGGTTGGGCTACATATTGAGACATGTAGTTGGTGAGTTGAGTTGATAGTCATATTGTACATCATTGGGGAGTCATATCTTGTTGATGCATGGTTGATATACTTACTTGGTGCAAGTGATGATGCATGATGGTACACTCATAGATGGTATTTGTTTGACATATTGATATATGCACATGCTTGGCATAATTGGTAGATGCACATGGTTGACATATTGGAATATGGTGGATACATTCCATGGATGATATATGTTGATGTACATTGTTGATACACATGGATGTTGTGCATGATGTACTTGGTTGATATCTTGTCCATTCTTATCTATTTTCATTATTGACATATCCTTTGTTTCATGATCTATGGTATGACACAAGTTTGATGCATAAACAGGTCCAAGGATCGTCATAGAGAGATTGGTTGATCTATGATCCGGTTGAAAATAGGGGGATACATACCCATAGGGGGAGTCATTCTTCTTATGATTCTAGGAGGAAATTCTTATCAGATGCATACCTAAAAAAGAGCTCTATACTTGAGGAAAGAGCATAGAGGCATAATTCCAGGGGAACGATGGTCATAGAGGGAGCATGAGAAATGTATTACATCAGATTGATATCCCTTGTTCAAAAAGGGGATAGATTGTTCAGTGGAAACACGATAGGGGGAGAATCCCCAAGAGGAGAATGGCCCTTTTCCATTGATGTCAAAGGGGGAAAGTTAATCACATTGATATGATTGTTGTTTGTTTATGGGGAGAGATAGTCACATTGACTATCAATGCAGAGCATGCCTTATCTACATGTTGACATTAATAATTGGTAATTGGTTTTGACATAAATTTTGGTATTGCCATCAATTCCAAAGGGGGAGATTGTTGGATTATAATGTCATTGATGTCAATGGTTTGATTATTTTGATGTCAAAGGATTGATGTCAAGTGATTGAAGAGTAATGATGTCAAGTGATTGATTGATGTCAATGGATTGATTGATTGAATATCTTGATTGATTAATGATTGATGAACAATGTATATGTATTATCCTTGATAAGAATGATAGATGTCAAGTGGAAACCAATCGATGAAGATGGATCAAGATGCATAGATGAAGATGGATCAATGAATTGTCATTGATACACGATGAAGATGGATTATTTATATTATGCATAGTTTGATGACTCATTATTGTCTTGTCATGATTAATACGAAGTACAAATGGATGAACTCCAAAGTGGTCCCCTTATGGTGAAAGCCCTCACATGAAGATGCTTTGTGGTTGAGAGAACCTATGCTTGTATGTGGAATAATGAGATGAAGATCAATGAAGTTATTGGTGAAACTATCCTAGATGGATAGTTCTTGTCATGCCATTTCCAGTTGTATGTGGAACATCACATAACTCATCATGGTTTGAGAGTTATGGCCCTATGAAGATGAAGGACCCCCATTTGAAGGCTTGAAGCCCCCAAGGTCAAAGAAGTCAAAGTGACCTAAAATAAGAAATCATTATTTAAATAATAAAGTAAAGTGACAAAGTCAAGGTGGATTATTTAAATAATAAAGAGAAGTGACAAAATCAAGAAAGAATATTTAAATGATAAAGTATTGGAGAACTTTCTATTTATGGAAAGTGGTTAACCCTAAAATAAGGAAAATAGGTTAAGTGACCTAGAAATGAGTTAAGTGACCTAGAAATGGGCTAAGTGACCTAGATGATGAAAGTATAAATAATATATCAATGGTCTCTTGAAAATCATCCTTTTTGTGGATCAACAGAGAGCTTCTTGTGAGAATATCTCTTGGAGTATTAATGGAGAGCTTCTTGGAGAGATTCTTGTGAGAGTGTTTTGGTGTGGATCTCTTGAACATTATTGAATATCTATTCTGAGAAAGAGAGTGTGAGAAGGATCTCATGGATGCATCAAAGTTTCAGCAAAATCGGAGATCTTGACGGCAAAAATCTCAGAGCTTTAGAAACCCCAGCTTCTAAGGTGTACGTGGGCTGTAATGGGCCAGGACGCATGCATACATGGGATGTATGAGGATAAGGTCTGTATAGTGGATAAATCATGAAGATTTATGTTTGAAATGATGACTGGATGTTGAATATTGTGGTAGGTTCCAGATATGCATTCTTTGGGCTTAGATCTACCACTGCGACACTGGTATGGTTACATTATTGTCTTAATGGATACTATTGTTTGATGTGTTGTGAATGCTTAGGGAATTCTTAGTATGGATTCTATAATGTGGTTCAGTTTGGTTGATTTGGTTGATGAAGTGAGTAGTACTCTTATGATTCAGTGATGACATGATATACTAGATGTTTATACATTATTGAGATAGCATTCATATTGATTGAATGTGGAGCATGAGTAGACTATTGGAAAGTTTGGATATGTTGTGACTGGATGGTGGTCAGATTGGACAGTCAGAGACATAAGAGAATGATATATTGGTTGCAGAGGATCTGAGTTGGTCTTGAAGGAAAAACTCTAAGAAGATCATAAGGTATACGCAGGTTGCTGTATACACTAGTCGGGTGCATATGCGGGTTTTAGTGAGCCAGGGCGTGTACACACGCAGGCTGCACTACTGACATGTCGCATACCTATTGAAATATTGATATCTATTGAGGATTGTTTCCTCATCTCAGTTGATGTTGAGAATGCAAGCTGATTCTTGCATATAGAGATGGTGCTCTTGTAGATTTGTACTCTATTCAGTTTTTGTTGAAAAACCCTGGATTGTTGTCCATAATAAAAAGAAAAATTGTACATACATCTTGTGTTCTTTTTGTTCGTTGTGTTGATGACTTGTTGATGATATATTTCTGATATATGTTCACATATAACTGGTTATAAATGATAGCAATGGGTAATGAGTAAATATTGAATGTTAACTAAGGAATTTTGTGTAAGAGGGAAGTTTTGGAAAAAGATCCCCACACTCATTCACCCCCCCCCTCTAAGTGTGGTAGGTGTGTCCAACACCTATGTGTCAAAAACAAGGAGTGTACACATGGCCCAATCAATGGTTAGCACATGTCTGGTTCTCATTGGAACAAAATACATACCAAAGGAATGGAATATATTGGCAAGTGGCATGCTTACAATGGTCCAAATCACCCTAGGTGATGTGGGCATGCCATGTCACTTCGACATTCCATGACTTTGGAACTTTAGGCTTTGATGAAATTTATACTTTCACACCCCAAATCTCTCAAATGTCGAATTATCGAAACCTGAGGACTCACGGATCAACAATTCTCCTTTGTTCAGATCTACAGTCAACAAGATCTATGAGACTCCAGGCTTCGGGAGTTCTGGGGCTCCATATTGTACTGCCTCTCGAATTGTCGAATTGGAAAACTCCATGAAGGATTGAGATCTATGGTCGAAATTCACCTATCGATGGACGAATGATATTGACTATGGATTTTTCCTTTTATACCTTAACACTTTGCAATTAAAGACTTATGTATTGTCAAATCAGAAACCCCATGTTGGCACAGGGGTAGACCTAGGGTTCAACGCTTCAACAACACACCAGGAAAATGCTAACTACCGGCCCTTTCAGTAACACCTGCGAAGCATATGAAGTCTCACTCGAGGTAGAGGCAAGGGGGTTGCAGGACTCAAGTGTCTAAAACCAATCTAGGACACAGATCTGTGATTACAATACTTAACAGAGCACTTATCCAACAATATTCATTAGTTCTAGAATATCATTCACATTGCAGATCAAACCCTTAATACAGACCAACGTACTAACAAAAAATATCAAGTTCTTCCCGTCACTTAGCACATAGAATTAGATCAGATATATTTTGAATTCACATCATTAAGAAATAAGATATACCATCAGATGCATTAATTATACATAACATCAACAACACTAAGTAAATAATCACATAAAAAACATTGCACAAAGCATATCAAGACACAAGATGTAAGTGGTTCACCCTAGTGTGGGGATATGTCCACCAACTTCTTCTTCTTCTTCTTCTTCATTATTAGTCTTCAATCTCCTTACATTCATCTTCTCCTGTGCACCAAGCTACAGAGCCCAACTCCACAATGGATATGTGATCTGGGCACAATGCACTAGACCCACCTTCCTCAAAATTAGGTCGAGGCACAGAGCCAACTCCTCAATAGAACAGAGCACTTACACTTCTTGCACTAAGCCACAATCAATCTATCATGCACATAGCCACTAGTATTCATCCACTAAGATGATCATATATACTACATATGGTGCACATATCCAACCATATCTACTTCTTACATCACTTAGCTACTTATTTATACAATTACAAAAAGACCTAAATATGGGTAAACCAATGGGACGACATCCCTTAACCTGTTACATAAACCCTAAAAACCCTTTTTTGGGTCCACAAGCCAGCAAAACAAGTTTTATCACATGATCTCCACTCCGCCTGGGTGCTTCATCTTTGACCAGCCTGACAAAGTGCCAAAAGTGGTCAAGCATGACCAATGTTTCCTCAAAACTTGGTCAAGGGCCAATAGGCCCCCAACACTCACTCGTGACTCATCCCAAGTCACTTAGATCTGGGAAACACTGCTTGAAAGGCATCAATATTAGCTCAAGCTGCCTCGACTTGATGCTTCGCCAGAGATTCCTGCTCGATAAACTCCTAAATCACTTTCTCAGTAACAAGCCCTTCCAGGCCTGATCCACTGTCACAACCAGTTGGTCTAGTTGCGAGCCTTGGCCTTCTATCTCTTCTAAAAGCATGTAGGCTTTGTCCTTCACCGAATGGAGTCTCTATTTCACTTCCATGAATTTTCTCTGGATGGAAGTAACCTATTGTTGGACTATGCACTATTCCTATGATCGCTTCATTTTCTTGACTGCAGTAAGCAACTTCATCTACACTTGCACGGTGGATGCTTGTTGCTTCACCTCCTGGAGTTGTGATTCCAATTTCTTCAGCTTTGGGTCTTCTGCAAGGTGCTCTTAGGTCTGTGCACTCCTATCACATAATTTCTTACACTCTGAGGTGAGTTCCATGATTCTTTCTACTGCGTTCTTGGCAGCTTCCTCCCTTTGGTCGGGCACTTCTTGTTGAGTGCTCGACACTTCTTGGATTTATAGCTCCATTACTATTGCTTGAAGATGATGAATGGATTTGGTGAGCTTCCCCACTTACATATCAGTTGAATCTAGTTCCTCTTATGCCAAGCCCAACACAAAGCGAAGTGCTTTAGCCATTGCCTCTTTGACCATAGTCTGCTCTGTGAGAAGTTGGTCCTTTTCTCTCTGCATCTTCACTTTGTCCTCCTTGAACATCACCCTGATTTCATCCTTCTCCTGTTTTACAACTCAAAGTTTCTCTAAGACCTCATCCTTTTCTTGCTTCATGGATTCTGTAGCCTTCTCCTTTTCTTCTTGGGATCGACGAAATTGAGCCTTTGTTTCATCTGCTAACCGTCATAATTGGATGGGATCATCCACCAATTCTACAATTTATGTTGAACAAGGCACAATAGGTACTGCGCGGCTCGAATAGATAGCTTGATGTATGTCCTTGAGCTCCTTCTCTATTCCGTCATACAATGTTTCTTGATTTTCTTCATGTCTTTGTAGGATATCTTCTGAGGCATCCTCCACAGTTGCAATGATGAGATCGACATCCTCCACTGTGTGCACATTATTCAACTGAGGCTTATTGGCTCGGGTCTTCCTTCATGCTGAGGGTTTCTGCAGGTAAACCATCATTTCCTTCGATGTTTTGTCCTTTGTAAGGGGATCCTTTGGAAATGTAACTTCTCCTTTGTATTGTTTTTCTCCTTCTTCCCTTCCTTCTTCTTGGTTCACTTTGTCTCCTCCTCCTCCTGCAAGTGAGTCCAACCTACTTTCCTTTGAGGCACTATCCTCCTCATCGGTTTCTATGTTCTGCACTTCCTCCTTTTCTTGTTTTTCTTTGTGCTAGTATATCCATCATGTTCGACTCGAGTGACCAAGGGTTTTCCAATGATGTCAGGATCAGAGATATTTGCATCTTCCACCGGTACGAGGAACTTCGTTGGCTATTATTTTGTGATCTCCTCCGTGTCTTCATCGCTCATCTTGTAATAGTACTGCAACTCCTCCTTACTTTCATCCCTATGAGCGGTGATGTAAATAAAGTGTTTCTCTGTGTGGAAATTTGATAACGGCCTATACTGATGCAAATTGTTCATGGTCATTTGTGTAAATGATTTAATGGCATGCTTCATCTATAAGTAGTAATCATGGAACACCACATTCGATTGACACTGCTTCACCATATCATTTGTTTACCATAAGGTGGAGAACCTTGCGGTGAACAACTCCTATTGATCAACTTCTAGGAAGGCTGATCCTTCCTGCATTTTCCAAGTGACAAATGCAATCAATATCAATAGCCAACTGAAATAAAATTCATATCCCTGATCTTGCGCTTCATGACAAGCTTTCTCCAACTCATTGATGAGGTAACTCGCCTAGTTCATTTGCATGCCTTCTATGCACTTCCCTACAAGGTCTACTAAAAATCCCATGACCTGCGTCAGGTGGTTCTTTCTAACGAGCTTACCAGCTATAAGCTGATAAGCTAGGTGCACTGTGCCATCTTGGATGGAGGATACCTTGTAGCCTGTCTTTCCCTTCTCTACATTGTCGTAGTCTTCATTTATATGCTATGCCAGAGAGCGATCTGAAGTCTTCTCTGGGTAGAACTGGTGAGGGTACAATCTCTGCATACTCAGTCCTATGATGAGGTGGATCAACACTAGATCCACAGTGACGTGCCTCTCGAGCCAAAGATACCCTTCATGGTAGCATGACAGGAGGCGTTTAACGCAAGCGTTAACCTTCTAATGTTGATCGAAGTGGGGGATCTTCATTACATTCAAGATCGCTGACTGCGCAAGATCCTTTATCCATGGCTGGGAGACTATGTGTTGCTTCTTCCTAGTTGTTTTCATCAAATGCCTATGTGGTGCAAGCATCACATAGTTCTTCCTGTCTCCGAGGTTGAAGTGTCTGTTCTTCAGAGCTAGAATATGTCCTAACTGCGGTCCAACTACACATATCCCCTTTGGGATGTACACGGTGATCAACGTGTACTCGAAATCCCATGGGATTTTATCGCGGTTAACCGCACCAGCCAAAGGCAGGATGTAGTCTGGCAGGATGTAGTCTGGCAAGACTAACGAGATCTTCTTTACGTTAGACAGATCGTCGTGGTGATTTCTTCGTTTCTCAACAGTGTGTCCAAAATGTTGTCCAGTCGATGGGGATGCTTGCAATCCGCTAGTCAACGATGCTTGTATTCCCACAGAAATGACTCTCTCAATCATTAGGTCTACAAGTATTTCCTCCATAGACTTCTCTACTGCACTATGTTAACCCGACATTCACACTCGTAATCAAATAACTAGGGTATGCAAATAGACAAGCAAGATACTCAAATGGATGGCAAGGTCTAGAAAGCACAACGCGATATGCAATCGATTCTCTATAAGATCATATATCTTGGTTTGCAAAATGTGGCCCTGACGCATTGTGCAATGGGTTAAATAACCAACGTCGTAATGAATTCCTCCAATGGGTAAGAATGCCTCAATCAATACGAATCCGTCTGTTATGGTACGGTCTCAATGGTCCAATGGTGGTATTTCTGAAAATAATTGTATTTCTATCTGTTTTGGAACGTGATTCTAATGGTCGGGGCACCTCCAACGGTCATATAGCTTCACCGTGGTGAAGTTCCATTCTGCATTGTTCTGCTATTCCGGGGGGGTTCAAGTTCTGTAGATCTGTCTCCTGCGAAGTCTTTTCTAGAACTTCCCATAGTTTTTATAATTTGAATTTCTTCTTACTGAGCTTCCTTTCCTTCTTTGTTGTGATCTGAGTCTTTGGATTCCTTTTTCCATTCTTATTCTTGTCTATTCTTAGCATAGTGAATTCACGTTGTTGATTTTCTTTTAGAGGGGTCAGAGATAATACCTCTTTGCTTACTAGGTCCTGGGTGGACATACTTTCTTCTTGCATGGATAGGTCCTTCAATCCTTCTTGCACTCTTTCAAAGTTGACAAATACTTCTCTTTCATTCTACCGCTTCAACTCAACTTATCTTTCTTCTATCAGTCGATCTGTTCTTCGAGCTATGAAATCCCTTAGTTCTTGCTTTTTATTTTCTGTAGCTTCCTCTTCTGCTTGCCTTCTAATCTGATCTTTATCGATCCAAGTCTTTCCTAATAAAACAGGGAGAGGGGCACTGTTATCAACAAACCTAATAACTTCAAAGTCCTCTCCTATTCACGTTTAATGAGAAATCATAGGTATATTAGTAACTCTTCCACGTAGGGTTATAATCTTTCCTTTAAACAAGCCTATCCTTCCCAATGAAGGTATCATAGAAGGCTTTCCCAAAATTTCCCAAGTGATTTCTGGCATAATATTCACATGTGTTTCTTCATCCAATACACAGTCTATGTCGAAGTCTTCTATTCTTGTAACTATGCGTTGTTTTTCTATCAAGATCTCTGGTAAACCGATGTTTCTATGATCATCCATTTCTTCTTTTAATTGTATTAACATAGTCTATTCTTTCTCTTTATGATTCTCAGTCTCTTGACCTTATTTATAGTTTTCTTGTCTCATGTTCATCTTTTCAACTTTAGCAATCATTCTTTGTAAATCCTCAACTTCATGACCAATAGATTTACAACAAAGACAAATAGGACCTGTACCAGGGAATTCTTTAGCAAGATGTCCCGATATTCTGCAATTATAACACAATGTCAATCCTCTCTTTATTTTAAATGATCCCCAACCTCTCTTGTACTGCGCACTGGGATCACATTGTTGTACCTGCAATCTGCAAAAATTCTTTCTAGGTTCCTGCATCCACTCATTAGTCCAAAAATTGTTTCTATGCATAGGAATAACATATTTTTCTCTATTTCTATCATACTTATTCAGATCAACTCTTTCTTCTATCTGTTCCCTAACATTCAGACTAGAACAATATCTATCAAACATACCTAGATTCATATTTTTGAAGAAAACATTTCCACTTATATTACCTTTACTAGAGCACAAAGATTTAAGATCTTACCTCCTTCTTTCAGATCCGGTTTCATTCTTAGCACAGGGATTCACAAGTTAAGTAGAATACTGTGCACTACAACAACTGATCTATGCATATATATTTCTCTTTTCTTCGGTTCCCAACAATCACAGTTTCAGGTCCTAGAAATGGAAACATTTGTTGGCACAGGGGCAGACCCAGGGTTCAATGCTTCAACAATGCACCAACAAAACCCTAACTATCGGCCCTTTCAGCAACACCTGGGAAGCAGATGAAGTCTCACCCGAGGTAGAGGCAGGAGGGTTGCATGATTCAAGTTTCTACAACCAATATGGGACACAGATATGTGATTACAATACTTAACAGAGAACTTAGCCAACAATATGCATTAGTTCTAGAATCTCATTCACATCGCAGATCAAACCTTTAATATAGAACAACGCAATACAATAAAGATCAAGTGCTTCCTGTCACTTAGCACATAGCATTAGATCATATCTAATATTAATTCACATCATTAATCACTAACCTATACCATCATATGTATTCATTATACATAACATCAACAACACTAAGCAAATAATCACATAAACAACATCGCACAAAGCATATCAAGACACAGGATGTACGTGGTTCACCCCAGTGTTGGGATATGTCCACCAACTTCTTCTTCTTCTTATTTATTAGTCTTCGATCTCCTTACATTCATCTTCTCCTATGCACCAAGCCACAAATCCCAACTCCACAGTGGACAGGTGATCTATGCACAACGCACTAAATCCACCTTCCTCAAAATCAGGTCAATGCATAAAGCCAACTCCTTAATAGCACAAATCACTCACTCTTCTTGCAATAAGCCAAAATAAATTTATCATGCACATAGCCACTAGTAGTCATGCACTAAGGAAATCATATATACTACATATGGTGCACATAGCCAACCATATCTACTTCTTACATCGCTTATCTACTTATTTATACAATTACAAAAAGGCCTAAACATGGGTAAACCCATGGGACGATATCCCTTAACCCATTACATAAACCCTAAAAACCCTTTGTTGGGTCCACAAGCCTGCAAAACAAGCGAGATTCCACAATCTCCACTCTGCTTGGGTGCTCCATCTTCGACCAACCTGTCGAAGTGCCAAATGTGGTCAAACATGACCAATATTTCATCAAAACTTGGTCAAGGTCCAACACCCCCCTAAGGTTTCAAGAATGAACTATCCACGTTCTTGGTCGATATCTACGATGGATAGGAGCTTAGGGACTCTGGGCTTCGATGGATTTCCCATTAGAAATTAATTTTTCTCCTGAACGTCAAATTGGCGAGCCACCAGAATCTAGTCAGCAACCATGCACTAGAGGGGCACTATGTGGTAGAAAATAGGGAGTGGAAACATGGTCGTATCTGACTAGTGATACGTGTATTGTTCCAATTGGCCCAATCAACCTTTTAAATGATTGAAAAATGATGACACATGGCATGTATCACATATGTCCATGTAAGCCCTGCTAATGTCGATAGGTTGCGTCA
Source organism: Picea engelmannii (assembly GCA_009831015.1). Taxonomy (NCBI): domain Eukaryota; kingdom Viridiplantae; phylum Streptophyta; class Pinopsida; order Pinales; family Pinaceae; genus Picea; species Picea engelmannii. Next base: position 63,087 of record ML824434.1, on the reverse strand, counting down.
TGTCTGTGACTTCTTGACTTCAGAGCTGCGTGCTTCGCTACTTAAAGCTTCGAGCTTCAAGATTTTTCTCTATAACATCCCTTAAAACTTCCGAACATTGAAATACCAAACAGGTCCACGTCACTTTTGGTCATGTCATCAAGCTACCTCATTCGGGTACTCTGGTACTTTGACACTCCATAGCTTCAGGCTTCAGAGGATTTTATAAGTTCTTCCAACAATTTCCCCCCAAACTCTGAATGCCCAAACTTCGTAACCTACTAGAGTCAACGTAGTACATCTATCATCAATAAAGGTGGTGACACATGGCCCCACCATTGAGTGACATGTGTCATGTCCTAATCGATACTAAGGTTTTGTCAAAAGTACAAAAACAAGTGACACGTGGTAGAATTAGGGTAGGTCCACGTCACCCTAGGTGACATCATCATGCCACATCATATCTGACGTTTCGGGACTTCGGTGCTTTATTCTCATTGACACTTTTTCAAAACTGTCGAACTACTAATGAGGTCCATGTCAGCCTAGCATTCCATGATTTCGACACTTAAGAATATCTCTTCGGGACTTCGACAATTTCTTCTCATCGACACATTTTCAAAACCGTTGAACTGTCCACTATCAACTGTCGAACAATTTCTTCCCGTAGCTTTGGGACTTCGAAGATTTCTTCTCATCGACACTTTTTCAAAACTGTTGAACTGTCGACTGCTGAACAATTGCTTCTCGTAGCTTTGAGACTTCAGCGATTTCTTCTCTGCACAATCTCCAATGGATTTCCTTGAACACCGAACCGTTGAACCACTTGGGGAAATCCAACAACCCAAATTTAATTTTTTGGTTCTAAACCCATGGTTACCGTGGTCTCTTTTCTTTGCTGACTTTCGTGAAATGCTATACCTCCTGAGCTTCTAAGCATGACCAAGGTGTTCTCTTGGCACTCAGGAACACTCTGAAATTTGAATTTTGTCCCTCTCGAAAAAAATCCCCCCTGATATTTTGCTTCCATAACCACTTATATGACCCAATTCAGGTCAGTGTCGAAAACATGGCTCGGATACCAATTTATAACACCTCGAGCCTTCTGGTAGGAAATGTCACATGAAATAAATACAAAACAAAACTTCTCACTCTGTTATGATAATAAAAACTATCCATACCCAGGCATAGACCTGTTGGGCTATGGAAGACAGATCTCTTTGTGGAACATCATACATATAAACTTAAACAACTAATATGCATTCTAGTAACACACAAATTAATGTGGAAATCACATAAATCTGCTACAACAACTCACACAGGCAATATTATAAATATCATGGCATGTACATAATACACAACATAAAAATTAACATAGAGATGGTACTTATCATTTTATGAAAGTCACCAACTGCGTGAATACCTTCCATGAACCTCCTAGCCTTAGACAATGTTGATCCAAGCTATCAACAGTGGGCCACCCCTGATTTGGGACTAAACTCCACCTAGGGTAAAGGGAATCCTAGGATAGGTTGAGCCCATGGAATGTTGCACAATGCAATACGAAGGATTCCCTCGAAGGAGCCTACTTACAACCACTGCTCACATACTCTCATTCCCACATGCCTGTCCCACCCCGAGAATATACACATTCACTGTTCCATAGTCCATCAATTGCTCCACTTCCCTTCTAGGGCTTCAGCAACAGGCCAGATCAGGAATTATCATAGTTGTGTAGTTATTTTTGGACTCCCTCGAGGAGAAATCACTTCCCCAACAATATCTCTCACCTAAAGAGAGTTGTTTACAGGCATGAAAACCTTCTTCTTCAATCCTTGGGCCTGGCAACCTGCTTCTTCAAAACCATATGCCTTCCAACCTGCTTCTTCTGCCCATATCCTAATTCAAACGGGTAACCACAATAGAAAAATCGGGTATGGGCTCTGGTAATGACAACAAGCCACACCAGTCCAGAGAAAATGTGGGTAGAAAAAACAAAATGGCTAAGGTATAATCTGGCTTAGGCACTACATAGTCGTGTTGTTCTTCATAAGAAAAATGGGTTATCTTCATAGGTTTGCAGGTTTCATAGGTTGCAGAGGTCAATGACGGAGGAAATGGTTGGCTGCATGAATTCTCAGTCTAAGTGCATGCGTGAGTGGGGATCATGGCAAGAATGTTCAGGGAACCCCAACAACAATGAATTCCCCCCCATAAAATTGCATGTGCCCAGGTTGACACATGGCTCTCTTGGGAGCTCATTCCTCTCCACTTGGATTTCATTCCTCTCCCCAAAGGAACTTAGGATAACAGGGGATATTTCCCCAAACCTTAGTCTTTTAGGAAAATATATTATAATATTCCCTTGGCAATAATCCCTCTAGTTTAGCCCTTTTTCCTAGTCTCCCAGCCCCATCCCTTTCCCTACCCAATGAAGCTTAGTCCCCCATAACTCTTTCTTTGTGGTTGGTCTACACACATCGATCTAATTATATTAGTGATGTGAATATTTACATATACAAAACCAGGCTCCCTAACCTTCAGCATCTAGGCTCTCCGACCTAATAAACACATAATCCTCCTAGCTTATAAACACTTGGCTCACCAACCTATAAACATCATTAAACATCATTACAATTCAACTGGGGCTCGGCCTTGGGGTATTACAGGATGCACTTGAAAATTGCCTTCTTGCTCCACCTAGATCACATTCCAATCAATAACATGATTAGCATCAGGTATATACTTCTTGAGCAATGATACAGGGAGTACATTATGAATAGACATTGATGTAGGTAATGAAAACATATATGCTATAGGTCCAATCCTCTCCAAGATTTCAAATGGCCCACAATAACAAGCTTCCAACTATGAACCTTTTCCCAACTTCAGGGAACTTCTGTTGGCCTTCACTTTCAAGAATACATGATCACCCACTTTAAATTCCATGCAAATTCTACCCTTATCAACATACATTTTCTTCTTGTATTGAGCAAACTTTAAATTATTATTTGTTTTTGAGATATTCTCTTCCATTTCATTAAGTAAATCAGGCCCAACCACTACTCTATCCACTAGGTTGTCCCGACTTACAGGTGGGTTGCACCTCCTACCATAAGGTTCTTCAAATGGGCTCATCTTTAGAGATTCCTGGTACCCATTGTTATCAACAAACTCTACCAAGTGTAGGTAGTCTTCCCATTTTGATGGTTTATCCATCACATACATCCTTGGCATATCCTCAATCACTTGATTCACCCTCTCTATTTTCCCATCATATTCTGGATGATAAGTTGTGCTGAAATTCAAATTTTTTCCAAATCCTTTAAATAATCCTTTCCATAAATTTGATGTAAACTTTGGATCTCTTTCAGAAACAATTTTCTTGGGTATACCATGCAATCGAGCAATTTCCCTCATATAAATATCAATAACGTTAGTTTCCTTGTGAGTGAGCTTCATTGGAATGAAATGGGAAGCTTTGGTAAGTTTGTCCACCACTACCATGATAGAATAATGATGCTTTCTTGTTCTGGGTAGTTTGGTGATGAAATCCATGATTACCACTTCCCATTTCCCCTCTTGGATGGGTAATGGCTGCAACAACCCTGATGGGTGTCTATATTCAACCTTGACCTTTTGACACTCCAAACATTTGGAAATGTACTCAACAATTTATTTCTTCATGCCTGGCCAAGAATATTGTCCCTTGACAACTGCAATATTCTTCTGATACCCTGGGTGTCCAACATAAGGTACATTATGCATTTCTCTCAATATCAGATTTTTCAATTCTTGGGAATTTGGTACATAAATTTTGCTTCTGTACATGAGAATTTCATCATCTCCCAGCTTATAGCCCTGAATTTTTTGCTACAAATTACCTTGTCATAATTTTTCCATTAATTCCATGTATTGCGAATCTGATTTTGCAACCTCTAAGATTAATTATTTCAAATAGGATGGGTAGATGCTAATGGATGTGTTGAGTTCCATTTTTTCCATTATTTCCTCCATATAAATACATTCATCATTATACCTTTTTCTCGCATTTCACCAATAATGTATGTGCAAATGCACCATAAACCTCCAATATCCATTGTCATTCGTGATGTGGTTAATACATAGTTTTTTACATATTTTTAGTTATTAAAATACGATTATATCATGTTTTGCTAATGACGGTTAATAAAGTGTTATTTGCATGATCAACATTCTCGTACCATTACTGTGGTTCAACATTCTGCACCAATATAGCTATTCCCGTACCTGATATTGTAGCTTGTCATATTGGTGCACTTCTAGAAAGAAATCAAGAACATGGGTTTTGTCCAGAACAATGTTGGAATGTTGACACGTGTATCAGAATTCACCCATCTCACACGTGTGAACCTCCAACTTAGGGGGAATGATTCTGCAAAAAATTAGCAAAACTCTCAAACTGTCAATTGCGCCTCGATTTTCGTACAGATGGAATCAGATCTGGAAATTCTACGGAATGGGTTTTGTATAAAATATGGAAAATTGAGTAACAGGTGGACATTTTTTCAAAATTATAAGTGGTTTGGAAGATATGGGTGGGGGACTAAATTGAATCTGCCCAAATTGATGAAAAACCCAGATTTGGGGATTTGCTCCAAAAATTGGCAAATTTGTTTCTAAGTTTTGGGATTTGGTTCTATCCTCTTCCTTTTGGTTTATTGTGTATAAATATGTATCATATCCATTGAGAAGGGGATCCTTAGGATGATTATGCTCAACATAAGCCTCTTGTAATTAGAACATTGGTTCAAATAAGATCTTTATGCAATGAAGTTTTGAAGCCTTTCTACAATCATTTGCAGTTGATTTCTTCTTCAAGTAGCATGCAACCAATTGGGTAGGGCCCCTCAATTTGGTATGCATTGTTGCTTTGTTCTGTAATTTTATTTCTATAATTGTACATATGTTTTATTTCCTAGATTTGGTCTAGCAGCAAGTAGTTTTCTGTGTGTTTCTTATTATTTCTTTCTCTAAGAACAACAGTACTGCAATTAAATGCTATTTACGTTACCTTTGTATCAAGTACTCTGTGATTTCACTGTTTTTAATCTTGTGTGTGTGCTTGATTTACTTCTATAGGAAGCCAAGACCAACATGTTAGAGTTATAATTTCTAATCATCTTCATCTTGAATATATATGCGATCTTATGTTCTTAAAATACAAATATAACTTCCATAATTGTCATTTCTGATTTAAATCATTTCTAAGATGCATATCAAATATATGAACATGGTTATTAATTCTCAAAATTATATTATATTTCATGACTAATATGACATTCATGTGTCCACTTCAGTGTTATATTCACACTCCATTCTTGCACATACTATTTTCTTCTCAAAATATTGATTGATCTTGAATTCACACACACAATCCTTTAAAGAACAGAAATAAGCAAGCTCCTCTTCCAAGCATTTGTTGTCTTTGATCCCATCATTGTTTTTGTGTATCGGGTGTACTCATTTGAAGGGTAATTTCTAAGTTTTAATTGCATGACTGTGTACATCCCGAATGTATATAGTGTAAACAATGTGTTGAATGTAGATGGATAATTAAATCATTGTATGTATTATGGGTGGTTTTCTTTGTGTGTTTTAGGTTTAGTTTTTACATTCACATTTCATTTAATTTGCATGATTTGAATTTACATTTCATTTTCTATTTGTTTGATTGATTTTCCCTTAAGCTAGTTTGCTTTAATTTGGCTTTTCCATAGTTTAAATTTCTTTTTATTTCTGGACTTTGATTTTATCTCTAGTTCTGTTTTCATTCATTTGGAAGTGTTCTTGCCAGCTTTAGAATAGGATAGGCTAGGCTCCAATCTTGCATTTCCTATGCTTGCACCTCTAAGTCTACGACTCCCTGGTTGATAATTTAATGTTGGGAATTAATAGTTCATATATTTAGCCTAACATTTTTGGTGGCATTGTCGGGGAGGTGCTAAAGGGATTGAAGTCTAGGTAGGTAGGTTGATTTTAAATTACAACTTGGTGGAGGAGAAACAGTAAGACGAGAGGTAAGAACCTGTGTGGCGACTATTGTGAGTTTCCCCAAAACCTTGACTGTTACTTTATAGCATGTGTGCTTCTCTTTCACAAAGTGTTCTTACTTTCCAGCAAAGTGTGTTTACTTTCCTACAAATTTCTTTATTTTCATGCAAGTGTGGTATGATTTTCAAATTTTGCAATTAGTTTCTATTATCTCTTATGGTTTTCTTAAAAAAATTGTTTTGAGTGTTAGCTAGTTTTCATTTCATTTTCATCAAAAATATTAAAAAATAAAAAATATTCTGGGTGTTGTAAGAACCCTATGTGCTAATCCATGTGTGATATAGGAACCATCAATCGACAAGATGGGTTCAAAGATGACAATGAGTTTGGAAGAATTCTCTCAAATCCTAGCAGCAGCTGCGATATCTTCATCTTAGGAAAAACACATCTTGACAACAGTCAAGAACCTATCTACTTCTTCAAAAGACATAGAAGAACCAAAGTCCTATGAGCCATGCTTACAAAAATATAGAGAAACATTCATGGATGAATTTTACCAATCTACTAAGGATATCGAACACTCATCGACCATATCTAATCAGGAGAAGCCATTAGAACCTGAGATCGAGGAGGATAAAGAAAATAATACACATAACGGTTTCAATGAAGATATGGACCAAGAACACCATGATTATATTGAATGTTGGTTCCAAGCGACTATCAGATTGCACCACCACCCCCTCTTATTCAACAAATCTTCACATCATATTATTCAAAACTGTTGGCTCATCTTGTTTGGGGTACTTATTAAAGTTTATTATATAAACCTGAATGTGAGTATATTTATCATCCTGTTACGCACGTGGCTTCATTGGAAGTTTTCATATACTTGAAAAGGGGTATTTTCTTAGGTAACGTAGGACGACAAATGAATAAATAAATGTTGCATGTAGTTGTTAGTTTCGTGCATCATCATTTTTATGTTTTTTTTTCAATAATTGTCACTGTCAGACTGAGAAACTAATCTTAAGGGAGACCGTTGCCCCAAAACAATTTTAATATGTTTTTCAGTTGATAGTCAGATCATTTTTGAAGTTTTCTAAATAAATTAGGCTATGATGATTTGTTGGAGTTTCGCAGGTATATCTTTTCAGTTGGATTGGGAGAACATCTTCATGACTTATTTAGGGAAGTAATTTCATTTCTTTTGGTTCTATTGTTTCGTCAAAACTGTCTTTTATTCTGATATATTGTTAACTAAGATTGTTTTGGAACAATTGAACCCATTTTTTTTAATACTCTCCTATAATTTGTTTCTCTAAAGACCACACTCTGACCTTTATTAGTTTTTCTCTACTATTTTTTTGAACTATTTTCCTTGAAGAATTTTATAGTTTAGGTAATCATTAATAATGCAAAACTAAAAGAGAAAATAAAAAAGTTCAATCAAACCCAAGACCTTTTTTCACAACCAATCATTTTCAAGAGGTTTCATTTCCCTTCTTTATACACAATTTCGGATTATAGCAGTAACTCACAACCTTGCCTTTGATTTTACTATGGGATTATAGAAAGTTAAAAGTCCATATTATGAGGTCATAGGTAGCGAGTACAGCCTAATCTAATCTCAAATTTGGTCAGTAGATCATCCTTATTAAAGAGTAATAGGAGAGTGCATGATGTTTCTATCCATGGGAACACTACCATAATTATATGAAGAAGATTAACTTGGGGACTAGAGGCACCTTTAGGTCATTCTCTCATGGCCTCATCCACCACACATTAAGTAAGTTTGACAATGATATGTATTTGGACTAACCTCAATACATAAGTCTATTTTTCATGCGAACAATCTTTTATGGGCTATTTTGTAGAATATCCTCCAACCTAATACCATCCCATCCCGTAAAAGGGTTTTAAAATATGCTCCACCATTCACTCATGCTAATGAAATATACAAATTTGATCTTAAGGGTAAGTTTTGAGACAAGAGCCTTTGATGGAAAATGGGTGTAAGAGGATAACCCATCGGGATATTGAACATATTTGCTGGCAGCAGATATCCGCCTGTGGTATGAATGGGCAAACCCATTAGGGTACTGAACAGGCTCATGGGAAATGGGGCATTCTGTCTGGGGAGGATATTTCTTAGATGTCAAAATTACCCCATTGGAGTACTAAACAGGCTTGCTGGAAATGGGTTCCAATTTTGATATGCCTAATCTATATCTGTCTGTATGAACGATATACTTGTGTAAATAATTAAGAAGAAGCATGCACGGTTGAACTAAAGGTTCAATACAATCCATCTATTTGTCATTTGAGAATAACCCTAATTTGACCTTAAGATCCTATCATCCAATTCATACTATATCTAAGATGCACTATCTTAAGAGTGGGACCATGATCTTAGAAGCTTAATATACTCAACTGTGAAATTTATCTTTATTACTTGAATGGCTATAAATCTTTTGAGAGTGAAAAGGTTGACTGGTTTCCTATGGGGTTTTCATTTGTTGAGACCTCTAATACTCTTTTATTTTCCCTTCCTAAAGGAGAAGAAAAAAATCCCTACTCTAATTTATACAGGGCTCTCTGAACATAAGTGTTGCTAATCTTTTGATGAATTTTGTTTTATCAAGGAAATATAAATATTTTCTATAAAACATAAAATATGATTATACATTTTTGGTGGGTCATGCTTGAATTATCTCGGTCAGTCATATAGGGGGGATATTCATAAGTGATCTTCGCAAATTGTTCAAATCTAAATTTTCATTGGATGTACTTTATGTTATGATCAATTTATTATACAATCTTATGATTCTCTCTCTGTGTGGCCAGGCTTAGCAATCATGGACTTTGTTCCCAAAATTCATTAGCAGCCCTCAGATTTATATTCTTAGCAACCCTTAGATTGATATCGACAAAAGTTGGCAGCAATGGTTTTCTTATACACTCATACCACTCAGTCTTAAGCCGTTTGCATGATGACATTCAATCTCTTGGATTTGGGGGAGATCTCCAAATCTTCAGAGTCTCTCTTCAGCATCTCCAACATCTTCAGTTCATCTTAGCTAGTTTTTTTTTCAATCTGCCCAAATTGATGAAAAACCTAGATTTGGGGATTTGCTCCAAAAATTGGCAAATTTGTTTCTAAGTTTTGGGATTTGGTTCTATCCTCTTCCTTTTGGTTTATTTGGTTCAAATAAGATCTTTATGCAATGAAGTTTTGAAGAATTTATACAATCATTTGCAGTTGATTTCTTCTTCAAGCAACATGGAAACAATTGGGTAGGGCGCCTCAATTTGGTATGCATTGTTGCTTTGTTCTGTAATTTTATTTCTAGAATTGTACATATGTTTTATTTCCTAGATTTGGTGTAGCAACAAGTAGTTTTTTGTCTGTTTCTTATCATTTCTTTCTCTAAGAACAACAATCCTACAATTAAATGCTATTTACCTTACCATTGTATCAAGTACTCTATTATTTCACTGTTTTTATCTTGTGTGTGTGCTTGATTTACTTCTACAGGAAGCCAACACCAACATGTTAGAGTTATAATTGCTAATCATTTTCGACTTGAATATATATGCGATCTTGTGTTCTTAAAATACAAATATAACTTCCATAATTGTCATTTCTGATTTAAATCATTTCCAAGATGCATATCAAATATCTGAACATGTTTATTAATTCTGAAAAATATATTATATTTCATGACTAATATGACATTCATGTGTGTACTTCATTGTTATATTCACACTCCATTCTTGCACATACTATTTTCTGTTCAAAATATTGATTGATCTTAAATTCACACACACAATCCTTTAAAGAACAGAAACAAGTAAGCTCCTCTTCCAAGCATTTGTTGTATTTGATCCCATCATTGTTTCTATGTATCAGGTGTACTCATTTGAAGGGTAATTTCCGAGTTTTAATTGCATGACTGTGTACAGTCCGAATGTATATAGTGTAAACAAAGTGTTGAATGTAGATGGAAAATTAAATCATTGTATGTATTATGGGTGGCTTGCTTTGTGTGTTTTAGGTTCAATTTTTAAATTCACATCTCATTTAATTTGTATGATTTGAATTTACATTTCATTTTCTATTTGTTTGATTGATTTTCCCTTAAGCTAGTTTTCTTTAATTTGTCTTTTCCATAGTTTAAATTTCTTTTTATTTCTGCACTTTGATTTTGTCTCTAGTTTTGCTTTCATTCATTTGGAAGTGTGCTTGCCAGCTTTAGAATATGATAGAATATGCTCCAATCCTGCATTTCCTGTGCTTGCACCTCTAAGTCTACGACTCCCTGGTTGATAATTTAATGTTGGGAATTAATAGTGCATATATTTGGCCTAAAATGTTTGTCGTCGTTGCCGAGGAGGTGCTGAAGGGAAAGAAGTATAGGTAGGTAGGTTGCTTTTAAATGACAATTTGGTGGAGAAGAAACAGTAAGACGAGAGGTAAGAACATGTGCGTTCACTATTGTGAGTTTCCCAAAAACCCATACTGTTACTTTATTACAGGTGTGCTTCTCTTTCGCAAAGTGTGCTTACTTTCCTGCAAGGTTTGTTTACTTTCCTGCAAATGTATTTATTTTCATGCAAGTGTGGTGTGATTTTCAAATTCTGCAATTAGTTTCTATTATCTCTTATGGTTTTCTAAAAAAAATTGTTTGGAGTGTTAGCTAGTTTTCATTTCATTTTCATCAAAAATATTAAAAAATAAAAAATATTCTAGGTGTTGTAAGAACCCTATGCGCTAACCCATGTGTGAGACAGGACCCATCAACCAACAAGATGGATTCAAAGATGACAATGAGTTTGGAAGAACTCTCTCAAATCCTAGCAACAGCTGGGATCTCTTCTTCTCAGGAAAAGAACATCTTGACAGCAGTCAGGAACCTATCTACTTCTTCAAAAGACATAGAAGAACCAAATTCCTATGAGCCATGCTTACAAAAAGATAGAGAAACCTTTGTTGATGAATTTGACCAATCTACTAAGGATATTGAACACTCATGGACCATATCTAATGAGGAGAAGCCATTAGAACCTGAGATCGAGGAGGATAAAGAAAATAATACACATAATGGATTCAATGAAGATATGGACCAAGGACACAATGATTATATTGAATGTTGGTTCCAGGCGACTGTCAGATTGCACCACCACCCTCTTCTTCAACAACTCTTCACATCATATTATTCAAAACTATTGGTTCATCATGTTCAGGTACTTATAAAAGTTTGTGAGTATATTTATGATGTTGGTACGCACGTGGCTTCATTGGAAGTATTCATATACTTGAAAAGGGGTATTTTCTTAGGTAAGGTAGGATGATAAATGAATAAATAAATGTTGCATGTAGTTTTTAGTTTGGTGCATTATCATTTTTATGTTTTTTTTTCAATAATTATCACTGTCAGACTAAGAAACTAATCTTAAGGGAGACTATTGCCCCAAAACAATTTTAATATCTTTTTCATCTGATAGTCAGATCATTTTTTAAGTTTTCTAAATAAATTAGGCTATGATGATCTGTTGGAGTTTTGCAGGTATATCTTTTCCGTTGGATTGGGACAACATGTTCATGACTTATTTAGGGGAGTAATTTCATTTGTTTTGGTTCTATTGTTTCGTCAAAACTGTCTTTTATTCTAATCTTTTGTTAACTAAGATAGTTTTGGAACAATTGAAACCATTTTTTTTATTACTCTCCTAAAATTTGTTTCTCTAAAGACTACACTCTAACCTTTATTAGTTTTGCTCTACTATTTTTCTGAACTATTTTCCTTGAAGAAGTTTATAGTTTAGGTAATCATTAATCATGCAAAACTAAAAGAGAAAAAGAAAAGTTCAATCAAACCCAAGACGTTTTGTCACAACCAATCATTTTCAAGAGGTTTCATTTCCCTTCTTTATAAAAAATTTTAGATTATAGCAGTAACTCACAACCTTGTCTTTGATTTTACTATGGGATTACATAAAGTTAAAAGTCCATATTATGAGGTCATAGGTAGCGAGTACAACCTAATCTAATATCAAAGTTGGTCAGTAGAGCATCCTTATTAAAGAGTAACATGAGAGTGCATGATGTTTCTATCCATGGGAACACTACCATAATTATATGAAGAAAATGAACTTGGGGACTAGAGGCACCTTTAGGTGATTCTCTCATGGMCTCATCCACCACACATTAAGTAAGTTTGACAATGATATGTATTTGGACTAATCTCAATACATAAGTATATTTTTCATGCGAACAATCTTTATGGGMAATTTTKTAGAATATCCTCCAACCTAATACCATCCCATCCCGTAAAAAGGTTTTCAAAGATGCCTCCCCATTCACTCATGTGAATGCAATATACAAATTTTATCTTAAGGGTAAAGTTTGGGACAAGAGCCTTTGATGGAAAATGGGTGTAAGAGGCTAACCCGTCGGGATACTGAACAGATCTGCTGGCAGTGGGTATCGACCTGTGGTATGACTAGGCAAACTCATCATCGTACTGAACAAGCTTGTGGGGAATGGGGCATTATGTCTGGGGAGGATATTTCTTATATTTCAAAATTACCCCATCGGAGTACTGAATAGGCTTGATAGCAATGGGTTCTAATTTTGATATGCCTAATCTATATCTGTCTGTATGAACGATATACTTGTGTAAATCATTAAGAAGAAGCATGCATGGTTGAACTAAAGGTTAAATACAATCCATCTATTTGTGATTTGAGAATAACCCTAAGTTGAACTTAAGTCCCTATCATCCAATTCATACTATATCTAAGATGAACTATCTTAAGAGTGGGACCATGATCTTTGAAGATTAATATACTCAATTGTGAAATTTATCTTTATTACTTAAATGGTTGTAAATATTTTGAGAGTGAAAAGGTTGACTGGTTTCCTATGGGGTTTTCATTTGTTGAGACTACTAATACTCTTTTATTTTCCATTCCTAAAGTAGAAGAAAAAAATCCCTACACTAATTTATACAGGGCTCTCTGAACATAAGTGTTTCTAATCTTTTGATGAATTTTGTTTAATCAAGGAAATATAAATATTTTCTATAGAATGGAAAATATGATTATACATTTTTGGTGGGTCATGCTTGAATTATCTCGGTCAGTCATATAGGGGGAATATTCATAAGTGATCTTCGCAAATTGTTCAAATCTAAATTTTCATTGGATGTACTTTATGTTATGATCACTTTATTATACAATCTTATGATTCTCTCTCTCTGTGGTTAGGCTTAGCAATCATGGACTTTGTGCCCACAATTCATTAGCAACCCACATATTTTTGTTCTTAGCAACCCTCAAATTGGTATCGACAAAAGTTGGCAGCAATTGTTTTCTTATACACGCATACCACTCAATCTTAAGCCATTTGCATGAGGACATGCAAACTCTTGGGTTTGGGGGAGATCTCCAAATCTTCAGAGTCTCTCTTCAGCATCTCCAACATCTTTAGTTCATCTTAGCTAGTTTTTTTTTGGGGATCTAGCATATCATCTTTCGTTCTCTTCAGCTCTCATCATCTTTTATGCAACTCTTATCAGCTTCATTCTCTTCAACAGTCCTAAGTTTTTCTCCACCCCATCTTCATCTTTCGACAGTCCACATTTCTTTCATCTTGTTCTACATGGTTTCCACTGCAACATGCATCAAAATTCAAAGAATGGGTAACTTGAGGTAAAACATATATAAATCTCTTTAATTTACTAAGAATTTGGAAAACATGAATCATAACCACTATCATTTATTCCACACTCCACTACCACTTAAAAAGTACCATCCCAACTACTCACCCAACGATAACCCATCATTTGTGTGTCCTCCATTTTCATGATAATTTTGTTTCTCTATTTTAAATCAATCTGTGACAGTATAATCCATTTCTAGAGTGTCGCTCCACAAGAGACAACACCTACACAAAAAGAACAAAGTCACATAAATATACAAGCAGAGTATCATAAGTTCTTAACCTTGTTTGCATGAGGACATGCAAATCCTTGGGTTTGGGGGTGTGTTGAGATCCATTTTTTCCATGCTTTCCGCCATATAAATACATTCATCATTATACCTTTTTTCTCGCATTTCACCAATAATGTATGTGCAAATTCACCATAAACCTCCAATATCCATCGCCATTCATGATGTGGTTAATACATAGTTTTTTCCATATTTTTAGATATTAAAATATGACTATATCATGTTTTACTAATGATGGTTGATAAAGTGTCATTTGCATGATCAACATTCTCGTACCATTACTATGGTTCAACATTCTGCACCAATATAACTATTCTCGTACTTGATATTGTAGCTTGTCATATTGGCACACTTCTAGAAAGAAATCAAGAACATGGGTTTTGTCTAGAAAAATGTTGGCATGATGAAACATGTATCAGAATTCACATAGCTCGCACGTGTGAACCTCCTACTCAGGTGGAATGATTCTGCAAAAAAATAGCAAAACTCTCAAACTGCCAACTTGCACCTCGATTTTCGTGCATATGGAATCAGATCTAGAAGTTCTACGAAATGGGTTTTGTCTAGAATATGGAAAATTGAGTAAAACGAGGACAAGTTTTCAAAATTAGAAGTGGTTTGGAATATATGGGTGGGGGACTAACTCGAATCTGCCCAAATTGATGAAAAACCCAGATTTGCGGATTTGCTCCAAAAATTGGCAAATTTGTTTCTAAGTTTTGGGATTTGGTTCTATCCTCTTCCTTTTGGTTTATTGTGTATAAGTATGTATCAGATCCATTGAGAAGAGGATCCTTAGGATGATTATTCTCAACACAAGTCTCTTGTAATTAGAACATTGGTTCAAATAAGATCTTTATGCAATGAAGTTTTGAAGCATTTCTACAGTCATTTGCAGTTGATTTCTTCTTCAAGCAGCATGCAACCAATTGGGTAGGGCCCCTCAATTTGGTATGCATTGTTTCTTTGTTCTGTAATTTTATTTCTAGAATTGTACATATGTTTTATTTCCTAGATTTGGTGTAGCAGCAAGTAGTTTTATGTTTGTTTCTTATTATTTCTTTCTCTAAGAACAACAGTCCTGCAATTAAATGCTATTTACCTTACCTTTGTATCAAGTACTCTGTTATTTCACTATTTTTAATCTTGTGTGTGTGCTTGATTTACTTCTATGGGAAGCCAAGACCAACATGTTAGAGTTATAATTGCTAATCATCTCCGGCTTGAATATATATGTGATCTTGTGTTCTTAAAATACAAATATAAATTCCATAATTGTCATTTGTGAATTAAATAATTTCTAAGATTGATATCAAATATCTGAACATGGTTATTAATTCTGAAAATTATATTATATTTCATGACTAATAAGACATTCATGTGTGCACTTCATTGTTATATTCACACTTCATTCTTGCACATACTATTTTCTGCTCAAAAGATTGTTTGATATTGAATTCACACACACAATCCTTTAAAGACCAGAAATAAGTAAGCTCCTCTTCCAAACATTTGTTGTCTTTGATCCTGTCATTGTTTCTGTGTATCATGTGCACTCATTTGAAGAGTAATTTCTAAGTTTTAATTGCATGACTATGTATAGTCCGAATGTATATAGTGTAAACAAAGTGTTGAATGTAGATGGATAATTAAATCATTGTATGTATTACGAGTGTTTTGCTTTGTGTGTTTTAGGTTCAGTTTTTACATTCAAATTTCATTTAATTTGCATGATTTGAATTTACATTTCATTTTCTATTTGTTTGATTGATTTTCCCTTAAGCTAGTTTGCCTTAATTTGGCTTTTCCATAGTTTAAATTTCTTTTTATTTATGCACTTTGATTTTATCTCTAGTTCCTCTTTCATTCATTTGGAAGTGTGCTTGTCGGATTTAGAATACAATAGACTAGGCTCCAATCCTGCATTTCTTGTGCTTGCACCTCTAAGTCTACGGCTCCCTGGTTAATAATTTAATGTTGGGAATTAATAGTGCATATATTTAGCCTAACATTTTTGGCGTCGTTGCCAGGGAGGTGCTAAAGGGATTGAAGTCTAGGTAGGTAGGTTTCTTTTAAATTACAACTTGGTGGAGGAGAAACAGTAAGACGAGATGTAAGAACTTGTGTGGCCACTATTGTGAGTTTCCCCAAAACCTTGACTATTACTGTATTGCAGGTGTGCTTCTCTTTTACAAAGTGTGCTTACTTTCATGCAAAGTGTGTTTACTTTCCTGCAAATGGATTTATTTTCATGCAAGTGTGGTATGATTTTCAAATTCTGCAATTAGTTTCTATTATCTCTTATGGTTTTCTTAAAAAAATTGTTTTGAGTGTTAGCTAGTTTTCATTTCATTTTCATCAAAAATATTAAAAAATAAAAAATATTCTAGGTGTTGTAAGAACCCTATGTGCTAACCCATGTGTGAGACAGGACCCATCAACTAACAAGATGGATTCAAAGATGAAAATGAGTTTGCAAGAACTCTCTCAAATCCTAGAAGCATCTCGGATCTCTTCTTCTCAAGAAAAACGCATATTGACAACAGTCAGGAACCTATCTACTTCTTCAAAATACATAGAAGAACCAAATTCCTATGAGCCATGCTTACAAAAAGATAGAGAAACCTTTATTGATGAATTTGACCAATCTACTAAGGATATCGAACACTAATAGACCATATCTAATGAGGAGAAGTCATTAGAACCTAAGATCAAGGAGGATAAAGAAAAGAATACACATAATGGTTTCAATGAAGATATGGACCAATGACACCATTATTATATTGAATGTTGGTTCCAGGAAACTGTCAGATTGCACCACCACCCTCTTCTTCAACAAGTCTTCACATTATATTATTCAAAACTGTTGGCTCATCATGTTCGGGTACTTATTAAAGTTTATTATATAAACATGAATGTGAGTATATTTATGATCTTGTTACACACATGGCTTAATTGGAAGTATTCATATACTTGAAAAGGGGTATTTTCTTAGGAAAGGTAGGACGAGAAATGAATAAATAAATGTTGCATGTTGTTGTTAGTTTGGTGCATCATCATTTTTATGTTTTTTTGTTTCAATAATTGTCACCGTCAGTCTGAGAAACTAATCTTAAATGAGATCGTTGCCCCAAAACAATTTTAATATGTTTTTAAGTTGATAGTTAGATCATTTTTTAAGTTTTCTAAATAAATTAGGCTATGATGATTTGTTGGAGTTTTGCAGGTATGTCTTTTCCGTTGGATTGGGAGAACATCTTCATGACTTATTTAGGGAAGTAATTTCATTTCTTTTGGTTCTATTGTTTAGTCAAAACTATCTTTTATTATGATTTTTTGTTAACTAAGATTGTTTTGGAACAATTGAACCCATTTTTTTTATTACTCTCCTAAAATTTGTTTCTCTAAAGACTACACTCTAACCTTTATTAGTTTTTCTCTACTATTTTTCTGAACTATTTTCCTTGAAGAAGTTTATAGTTTAGGTAATCATTAATAATGCAAAACTAAAAGAGAAAAAAAAGAAGTTCAATCAAACCCAAGACTTTTTGTCACAACCAATCATTTTCAAGAGGTTTCATTTCCCTTCTTTATACAAAATTTTAGATTATAGCAATAACTCACAACCTTGCCTTTGATTTTACTATGGGATTATATAAAGTTAAAAGTCCGTATTATGAGGTCATAGGTAGCGAGTACAACCTAATCTAATCTCAAAGTTGGTCAGTAGAGCATCCTTATTAAAGAGTAACAAGAGAGTGCATGATGTTTCTATCCATGGGAACACTACCATAATTATATGAAGAAAATGAACTTGGGGACTAGAGGCACCTTTAGGTGATTCTCTCATGGCCTCATCCACCACACATTAAGTAAGTTTGACAATCATATGTATTTGGACTAATCTCAATACATAAGTATATTTTTCATGCGAACAATCTTTTATGGGCAATTTTGTAGAATATCCTCCAACCTAATACCATCCCATTCCATAAAAAGGTTTTCAAAGATGCTCCCCCATTCACTCATGTGAATGCAATATACAAATTTTATCTTAAGGGTAAAGTTTGGGATGAGATCCTTTGATGGAAAATGGGTTTAAGAGGCTAACCCATTGGGATACTGAACAGATCTGATGGCAGCGGGTATCGGCCTGTGGTATGACTAGGCAGACCCATCAGGGTACTGAATAGGCTCGTGGGCAATGGGGCATTCTGTATGGGGAGGATATTTCTTAGATGTCAAAATTACCCCATCGGAGTACTAAACAGGCTTGCTGGCAATGGGTTCTGATTTTGATATGCCTAATCTATATTTGTCTGTATGAACGATATACTTGTGTAAATCATTAAGAAGAAGCATGCATGGTTGAACTAAAGGTTAAATACAATCCATCTATTTTCCATTTGAGAATAACCCTAAGTTGACCTTAAGACCCTATCATCCAATTCATACTATATCTAAGATGCACTATCTTAAGAGTGGGACCATGATCTTAGAAGCTTAATATACTCAATTGTGAAATTTATCTTTATTACTTAAATGGCTGTAAATCTTTTGAGAGTGAAAACACTGACTAGTTTCCTATGGGGTTTTCATTTGTTAAGACTACTAATACTCTTTTATTTTCCCTTCCTAAAGGAGAAGAACAAAATCCCTACTCTAATTTACGCAGGGCTCTCTGAACATAAGTGTTGCTAATCTTTTGATGAATTTTTTTTAATCAAGGAAATAGAAATATTTGCTATAGAACGAAAAATATGATTATACATTTTTGGTGGGTCATGCTTCAATTATCTCAGTTAGTCATATAGGGGGAATATTCATAATTGATCTTTGCAAATTGTTCAAATCTAAATTTTCATTGGATGTACTTCATGTTATGATCAATTTATTATACAATCTTATGATTCTCTCTCTGTGTGGTCGGGCTTAGCAATCATGGACTTTGTGCCCACAATTCATTAGCATCCCTCAGATTTATGTTCTTAGCAACCCTTATATTGGTATCAACAAATGTTGGTAGCAGTTATTTTCTTATACATGCATACCACTCAGTCTTAATACATTTGCATGTGGACATGCAAACTCTTGTGTTTGGGGGAGATCTCCAAATCTTCAGAGTCTCTCTTCAGCATCTCCAACATTTTCAGTTCATCTTAGCCGGTTTTGTGGTTGGGATCTAGCATATCATCTTTCGTTCTCTTCAACTCTCATCATATTTTATGCAGCTCTTATCAACTTCATTCTCTTCAGCAGTCCTTAGTTTTTCTCCACCACATCTTCAACTTTCGACGGTCCACATATATTTCATCTTGCTCTACATGGTTTCCACTTCAATGTGCATCAAAATTCAAAGAATGGGTAACTTGAGGTAAAACATATATAAATATCTTTAATTTACTAAGAATTTGGAAAACATGATGCATAACCACTATCACTTATTCCACACTCCACTACCACTTAAAAAGTACCATCCCAACTACTCACCCAACGATAACCCGTCCTTTGTGTGTCCTCCATTTTCATGATAATTTTGTTTCTCTATTTTAAATCAATCTGTGACAGTATAATCAATTTCTAGAGTGTTTCTCCACAAGAGACAACACCTACACAAAAAGAACAAAGTCACATAAATATACAAGCAGAGTATCATAAGTTCTTCACCTTGTTTGCACGAGGACATGGAAATCCTTGGGTTTGGGGGTGTGTTGAGCTCCATTTTTATCATGCTTTCCGCCATATAAATACATTCATCATTATACCTTTTTCTCGCATTTCACCAATAATGTATGTGAAAATGCACCATAAACCTCCAATATCCATTGTCATTCATGATGTGGTTAATACATAATTTTTTCCATATTTTTAGTTATTAAAATATGATTATATCATGTTTTACTAATGACGGTTGATAAAGTTTGATTTGCATGATCAACATTCTTGTACCATTACTATGGTTCAACATTCTGCACCAATATAGCTATTCCCGTACCTGATATTGTAGCTTGTCATATTGGCACACTTCAGGAAAGAAATCAAGAACATAGGTTTTGTCCAGAACAATGTTGGCATGTTGAAACGTGTATCATAGTTCACACAACTCGCACGTGTGAACTTCCAGCTCAGGGGGAATGATTATGCAAAAAAATAGCAAAACTCTCAAACTACCAACTTGCGCCTCAATTTCCGTGCATATGGAATTAGATCTAGAAATTCTATGGAATGGGTTTTGTCTAGAATATGGAAAATTGAGTAAGATGCGAGTAGTTTTTCAAAATTAGAAGTTGTTTAGAAGATATGGGTGGGGGACTAACTCGAATCTAGCCAAATTGATGAAAAGCCCAGATTTGGGGATTTGCTCCAAAAATTGGGAAATTTGTTTCTAAGTTTTGGGATTTGGTTCTATCCTCTTCCTTTTGGTTTTTTGTGTATAAATATGTATTAGATCCATTGAGAAGGGGATCCTTAGTATGATTATGCTCAACATAAGTCTCTTGTAATTAGAACATTGGTTCAAATAAGATCTTTTTGCAATCAAGTTTTGAAGAGTTTCTACAATCATTTGCAGTTGATTTCTTCTTCAAGAAGCATGCAAACAATTGGGTAGGGCCCCTCAATTTGGTATTGATTGTTGCTTTGTTCTGTAATTTTATTTCTAGAATTGTACATATGTTTTATTTCCTAGATTTGGTGTAGCAGCAAGTAGTTTTATGTGTGTTTGTTATCATTTCTTTCTCTAAGAACAACAATCCTGCAATTAAATTCTATTTACCTTACCTTTGTATCAGGTACTATGTTATTTCACTATTTTTAATCTTGTGTGTGTGCTTGATTTACTTCTACAGGAAGCCAAGACCAACATGTTAGATTTATAATTGCTGATCATCTTCGGCTTGAATATATATGATATCTTGTGTTCTTAAAATACAAATATAACTTCCATAATTGTCATTTGTGATTTAAATCATTTCCAAGATGCATATCAAATATCTGAACATGGTTATTAATTCTGAAAATTATATTATATTTCATGACTAATACGACATTCAAGTGTGCACTTCATTGTTATATTCACACTCCATTCTTGCACATACTATTTTTTTCTCAAAAGATTGATTGACCTTCAATTCACACACACAATCCTTTAAAGAACAGAAGTAAGTAAGCTCCTCTTCCAAGAATTTGTTGTCTTTGATCCCATCATTGTTTTTGTGTATCAGGTATACTCATTTGAAGGGTAATTTCTGAGTTTTAATTGCATGACTGTGTACAGTCTGAATGTATATAGTGTAAACAAAGTGTTGAATATAGATGTATACTTAAATCATTGTATGTATTATGGGTGGTTTTCTTTGTGTGTTTTAGGTTCAGTTTTTACATTCACATTTCATTTAATTTGCATGATTTGAATTTACATTTCATTTTATATTTGTTTGATTGATTTTCACTTAAGCTAGTTTGCTTTAATTTGGCTTTTCCATAGTTTAAATTTCTTTTTATTTCTGCACTTTGATTTTATCTCTAGTTATGCTTTCATTCATTTGAAAGTGTTCTTGTCGGCTTTAGAATAGGATAGACTAGGGTACAATCCTGGATTTCCTGTGCTTGCACCTCTAATTCTATGACTCCCTGGTTGATAATTTAATGTTGGGAATTAATAGTGCATATATTTATCCTCACAGGTTGTAGCATGCAACTCATGCACTCTTCTGCTGAGTGCATCAATTGCCTTGTTATTTTTCACTTTGATATGCTTTATATCAAAGTCATATTCACTGAGAATATCTATGCACCTGCTCTGCCTGGCATTTAGAGTTGGCTATCCAAATAAATATTTCAGACCATTATGGTCTGTCCTCAGCTCTAACCTTTTCCCCATGAGGTAGTGCCTCCACTTCTTCAAGGAATGCACTATGACTGCCAACTCCAAATCTTGAGTGGCATAATTCCTTTCATGCACCTTCAACTTCCTTCATTCATAACATACAACATACCCATTATGACTAAGGATTCCACCAATTCCTTCTTTACATGCATATGTGCATACAATGAAGTCTTCATTTGGATCAACAATCCTTAGTATTGGAGCACTGGCTAATAATTTCTTCAAGTGTTGGAAACTCTTTTCAAACTCCAATGTCCACTGAAACTTCACTCCCTTCTTTTGCAAGGAAGTGATCAGGTTTTCAATCTTTGATAATCCTGCAATAAATCTTTTGTAGTATCCTACAAGGCCCATGAAGGATATAACTTATGTCACATTATTAGGTGCTAACCATCCTCTAATGGCCTCAATATTGTCAGGATCCACTGCTATCCATATAAATGTGTTGAACCTGCACATAATATATCTAGCTAGAAAGTAACAGACACATTTTCAGAGAGAAATTGAGAAAGAAGAAGCAAGAGAGAAAGACTGGAAGAATTATCATTAACCAAATGAATAATTGATAATTTACACATGAAATGCTATGTATAACTCAACCAATGCGCACTAGAGGAGAATCCAATGAGCCATAGTGGTGGTATAGAGTAATTTGGACACACACCAGTAGTTATGGGAGTAAACTTCCACCTACTCTAGTCTCTTGGGAAATTATGAGAGTGAACTGCCACCTAGTTGAGTTAACTGATCCATCAATCTTCAGTTAACTGATTGAAATAGACTGAAGTGAGGAGGATATCAGGGAATCATGATTAATTCTCTATTCTGGTGATGATCCCAAGGACAATGCACATTAGTTGGTGATGATCCTAATGTTGCATGGTGAGAATACCAATGTAGCATCTAGACTCCACTCAACTAATCAAACTGGAGTGAAAATTGAAGAGAAAATTATCCCTAGAGGAATATTCTTCCTAAAATATAGAAGACTGAATAATGACTAATAAACAAGGAAAAACATTAGGAAAAATAAATCCTAGGTGTGTGTGAAGTAATGCCAACACCCCCCCCTGAACATCACTATGGTGAAAATAAAGAATGGGTCCCGATAACGAGGCCATGTTAGGTACCCGAACACAAAATATACACTGCAATAAAGTGAGGAAAGAGGTAAAACATCATGGGNCCCCCCCCCCCCACCTCAAGGTACAATGTATGTAAAAAGAAGAACTGACAGTTTCTAGGAAACTGTGTCCTTCACTGCAAGACGAATTCGTGGAGAATGAAACTTCTTCTCAGTGAAGGTCTTGGTGAAGATGTCTCAAGTATGTTCTGCTAAAGGACAAAAATACAATCAGATGATCCCCTTGTGTACTAAGTACTGAATGTAGTGCATGTGTATATTGATGTGCTTCATCTGCTACCTCTGAACTAGATATCTATAGAAATTCACAGTTCTCTGGTTGTCACACCAGATGATAATCGACCGATGAAACTGAATTCCCAACTCAATGAGAAAATTTTGTAGTGACATATCCTGAATGGTTATTTTAACTACCCCTCTGTACTCTGCCTTGGTTGAAGATAGAGCAATAACAACCTACTTCTTTCTCGACCAACAGATAGGCCTAGAACCAAGACTGAGTGAGCAACTAGATGTGGACTTGTGATCAGTGCTCTGGCCACCCCAATCAGAATTAGTGAACCTGATGAGGTCCAATGTAGAGTCTATTGCATAATGAATCCCAAAGGTGATGGTGCCATGTACATATCAAAGTATACACTTTGCATCCTTTCAATGTAGCTCATGCAACTCCTGCATGAACCTAGAAACTGCGCCAATTGCATAAGAGAGGTCTAATCTGGAGTGTGTGAGAAAAAACAAGCTCCCCACTAGCTATCTATATAGTGCGATGTCAACCAGTTGAGTTTCCTCGCCATCCTCAAGTTTGACTCCTGATAGGAAAGGAGTCAGGGAATACTTGCAGTCTATCATGTGAAATTTCTCAAAGAGATCTCGTGCATACTTGGCCTGAGACACTTTGATTCCTGATGCATATTGACTGATCTCAGTTGCAAGGATGAAGTGTAGTGGACCCATGTCCGTCATCAAGAACCTATCATGAAACATCCTATTGAATGAAGAAATTGTTGAATTCGAGCAACCACTGATCAACAAATCATCAACATACATAACTAAGAGTAGAAATGAATCAGTCGTCCTGATCATGTAAACATTCGGGTCTGATTTATAAGGTACAAAGTTTAGTGACAACAGGTAGGATTCGATCTTGGAATACCATGCCCTCGGAGCCTACTTGAGGACATAAACAGACTTCTTCAATCGACAGAAAAAAGATGAATCCTGCATAAATCTTTGGTACTGCTCCATATAGATCTCCTCAAGGAGATCTCCATGAAGAAATGCATTCTTCACATCCATCTAATGGACTTCTCATCCCTTGGTTGTCGCAATGGAAAGTGCCAAATGTATGGAATCCATATTTACTACTGGAGTGAAGGTCACATCATAGTCAATGCCATGCACCTGCTGAAAGACTTTGGAAACAAGCCTGCCTTTGTATCTGCTAATATATCCATCCACTATGCTCTTGGTCCTGTAGACCCATCTGCACCTGACAAGTTTCCTTCCAGAAGTAAGGGGAACTAGATACCAAGTCTGGTTCTTGAGGAGGGAGTTGTAATCCTCTTGCATGGCAGATTCCCAAAATGGATTTACAACAAGCTTTCCATAAGAATATGGATATGAATACTGAACCAAGAAAAGATGCATGGGTGGAAATTTTTTAGTGGTAGTAAGTGCAAGAGGAGGCTCCTCAAAATCAGATCGAGTCCTCCTAGTATCATCTGGATCCCCAACAAGATCCCCTACATCTTGAAGAGTAGTCTGAGTCCACTTGGGCCTCGGATTTGGTTCTACATATACATATGCATGCATTGACTTTGCATATGATTGTACTGACTCTATATCTGGATCATCTGAATTCTCTCAATTATAACTCTCATCTGAGGAAGATTCGGAATTTGCATGCTCATCATCTGTGACAGGTGGAAGAATAAAGGTATCTTAATGTGGCTGCAAGACACTTTCCTCGAATTGGACACTTCGCTCAATGATGAGACGATCCAAGGAAATATCAATAAGTATGTATCCCTTCACACCATCAGGGTATCCAACAAATATACACTCTATGCTTTGTGAATCCAATGCCTTCCTCTTTTCATAGGGAATTCAGGCTCATGCACGTGAAATGAAAATATGAAAGTAGGTCACTTCCGGTTTGAGGTCTCTCCAAGCCTCGTAGGGGGACTTATCCTTGACAGATCTATAGGGAGATATATTTTGTATTTCAGTTGAAAAATTAAGTGCTTCAACCCATAATATTTGTGGAAGTGACTTTGCATGTAACATGCAAGATGCCATCTCTTTTAGAGATATTTGTTTTCCACTAAACAACTTTGTTTTGTTGTGGAGTGTAGGGAACTGTGTACTGCAACTAAATCCTTTCCTCTTGAAAAATATTATGGATCTCATGGTTGACATACTCTCCCTCATTATCATTTCGAAATATTTTGATTTTCTTTCATGACTGTGTCTCAACTAGGGCTTTGAAATCTTTGAGGTGCTGAAAGACCTCTGATTTTTTCCTGAGAAAGAAAATCCATGTGAAGCGTGAGAAATCATCAACAAAAATGAGAAAATACCTTTCTTTGCTGATTGATGGATGTGGAAAAGGGCCCATAATGTCACTTTGGATAAGATCTAAAGGATATGAAGCTATCCGAGTCTTTCCTTTGTCGAATTTCTCTTGAGGGTGTTTTCCAAGAACACATCCCTCACAAATTAATTTTAATAAATGGATGTCTAGTACACGATCAACCAATACATGCTTGCTAATTTGTTTCATATATATAAAATATAAATGCATAAACCTTTCATGCCAAATCCTACTACTTTCATCAACATGGGTAAGAAATAAGGCATAATCTAGTTCAATAAATTCAGAAAATGTGTAAATCCTAGATTGATGATTTACCTCACCGGTAGAAACCCTGGAATTGGTTTGCATGTCATAGATATCCACTACATTAGGTGTGAATATAAATTTCTTTCTGGTGCCAGAATTTTTCATCTGATACACAGAGAGAATATTGATAGAAAGTTTGGGAACATGCAACACATTCTCGAAGCTTTTGTTGGTGATTTCAAAGCTTCCTTTGCTAGTGACCTCGACTAGAGAGTTTTTCCCCATTAGAATAGGAGGACCTTTGCATGCATATAATGAAGAATAAACCTATTTTGTGGAAACCATGTGGTGTGATGCACCTGAATCTATGATCCAAGCATTGAGAGAGGAGTTGATGACAATCAAGGCATGGCTAAAATTTCATTTATTGGGATTATGATCTTATGGATTCTTCTTCTTGGCACCCTCAGGGATATGATCTCCAAGGTTATTTTTCTGATCTATTTGAGTCATTTATCCCCTTTTCTTCCCTTTCCACATTTGGATCCGGAGGAATTGTTGAAGGGTTTTGAGTACCCTTCCTTCTTTAGATTTTCATGATCTTTCCTTTTATATTTATCTTTAGATTTTTGATATTGTTGACCGCTTCCATCTTGCACAATGAGTGAATGCACCTTTGGGAATTTTATTTTTCCCATGTTGATGATCTTGGTCTGATATTGTGTCATAGATTCGATAAATTCCTCAAGAGAAGGCATCTTTCAGGTGGATCTAGAGGCGAATCTGACTGAGTGGAATGTGGATACAAACACTGAGAATTAAGGACCAAGCTTTGAGAGAATGGTGAGAACCATTTGTTTCTCCTCCTTAGATTTATCAACCCCTCAAGCATTGAGTTGTGACAGTAAATCCTTATATTTTGTAAATAAATCTTGGAGATTGTCGAAGCTTTTTGGATCCAATGTGAGCACTTCCACCTTGACCATGTGACCCCTCATCTCATCCTGTTTTCCAAATATCCCTTCCATGGTGGTCCAGGATTCATTGGGGGTTTTAAAGGAAGATATGTGAAAGAGGAGATCAAGAGAAATGAGATTGCAAATTGTTCTGATGCTTCATCCATTCGATTTAGATATTTGTATTTTTCTATGGCTGATGTTGGCTTTGTCTCTATGTTCATCGTTAACCTATACAATCCTTTGATTCAAATATGCATGATCATCTTATCATTCTAGGAAAAGAAGTTGTAAGGTGTAAGAATGAATTCTTTTGGGAATTCCATTTTTCCGTTGTCTTCAATCTTCAGTATCTGCAAAAATAATTTGGTGTTGATTTTCCCTAGCATTCCATCGGATCTAATACCATGTAAATGTGTTGAACCTGAAAAAATAGATCTATATAGAAAATAACACACAAATTTTTAGATAGAAATTGAGAAAGAAGAAGCAAGAGAGAAATAATGGAAGAATTATCATTAACCAAATGAATAATTGATAATTTATCATGAAATAATTTGTATAAATCAACCAATGCACACTGGAGGAGAAGCCAATACGCCATAGTGGTGGTCTAGAGTGATATGGACAAACACCAATAGTTACAGGAGTAAACTTTCACCTAGTATAGTCTCTCGGGTAGTTACGGGAGTGAACTGCCACCTGGCTGAGTTAACTAGTCTACCAGTATTCAGTTAACTTAATGAAACAGAGTGAAGTGAGGAGGAGATCAGGGAATCATGAGTAATGCACTAATCTGGTGATGGTCCCAAGGAAAATGCACATTACTGGTGATAATCCCAATGTTGCATGGTGACAATACCAATGTAGCATCTAGACTCCACTCAACTGATCAAACTGAAGTGAAAACTAAAGAGAATATTCTCCCTAGAGGAATATTCTTCCTAAAATATAGGAGACTGAATAATGACTAATAAACAAGGAAAAACCTTAGGAACAAAAATCCTAGGTGTGTGTGAAGTAACTCCAACAATCGCTTCCTCAAATATGATATGCCCCAAATAGTGAATTTGGTTATGATAAAATGAGAACTTGCTCAATTTGGAATACAATTGATGCTCCCTTAATACCTGTAATACATTCTTCAAGTGTTTCTCATGATCTTCTTCCGACTTGGAATATATAAGAATGTCATCCAAAAATACAATGAAAACTTTATCTGATCCAAATGGATTTTGGTGGCCTCCCACCTATTCCAACTGGTTCATTTTGGCAGTTTTCGAGTTTGACAGTTTTGTTTCCTAGTTTTCGGGTCCCTGGCTTGCGGGACTGTTTTGAGACCCTAAACAACATTTTTAGGGATCTCCATAGTCATATATAGTCCTCAGATAGAACTTTCCAATTGGATATCGTGTACCTAAAATGAATATCGTATGCAAAAGTTACGACCCTGGGAAGTTGATGTACTAACTTACCCAAACGGGGCCCACATGACTTTTGGTGCTTCATCTCCTAGGGTTAGTTTTTGGATATCTAGGGTTTTTGACATTCATGTTTATTGTAAAAGGGCCTTCATAGCCTCACTTTAATAATATTCTTGCGAATGAGGGCATCCTTCACATCTCTTCTCAGAGATAATCCGCCACCATTCCAACAAGTTTGTTTTCCGCTGCATTTTATAGTTTCAGCTTATTTCCTTATTGAATAGAAAACCCGTTTTACAGTATCTCTGTTAGTTTTTGTTAAGAAACTCTTAATAATTTGTATTCATTTCATTATCCTCATAAAATTCGGATGACTAGTATCAGAGTGGTTTTTTCCTTTTCATCTTAATGCATGTCCCCAACGAGGTCAGGGTACAAAGAATTGGGTCTCGAGCTTGTTTCTCTTGAGGAAAAAAGTTCTCGCACGCCCAAACGACCTCTCATGGAAGGAGAAAAAAAATATGATGGGACAAGAGATACTTTCAAAATGTTGCTTGAGGAATGCCTCACACAATAGAGGAATGAGATGATGGATAGTTTCACGCAAATCCTTCGACAACTATCAACAGGTGACACATCTTCCTCAAGTGGATGTGTTGCCCCCTTCAAGGTACAAATCAACTTTGATATTCCTATGTTTGAAGGTCAAATATATGCACATGCTATAGACAAGTGGTTGAATCTACTAGAAGGGTATTTTTTCTGTCGATAACTTTTTAAATAGAGAAAAAATTACTTTTGCGCTCCTCAAATCCGTTCCCCATGTCAAAGATTGGTGGGAAAATTTCTGTGAGAAAAAGGAAATATAGGAACCCTGATTATTTATAATCGTTATCACCTGGGAATCCTTCAAGGATGCTATTAAGGACCAATACTACCCTTTTGTAATTTATGACGACTTGTATACAAAATGGATCACACTGCGGCAAGAAAGAGACCAAGCAATGCTAGATTTCACAAATATCTTCCATACCCTGCGCACCAAGCTAGGTATCAAAGATTCAAAGAGACATCTGGTGATAAAGTATCATGGTGATCTGCATATATACATCTAGACCGAAATGAAATTTATGGACATCTTGTCCTTGGGCCCGAC
Organism: Picea engelmannii; assembly: GCA_009831015.1. Classification (NCBI taxonomy): domain Eukaryota; kingdom Viridiplantae; phylum Streptophyta; class Pinopsida; order Pinales; family Pinaceae; genus Picea; species Picea engelmannii. The sequence continues at coordinate 33,649 of ML824434.1, read as the reverse complement.
CTATCAATATGCCGTCAAAATTGAGCAGAAGCTCAAAAAAGAGACATGACAATTTGGGCCTGGGAACTCCTCGCAGCAAAAACTAGGAAAGGGAGGCCCTAACCAATAGAAAAAATTACATAGACAATATGGATAGTATGAGGACAACCATTCCAAGCTGCAAGCAAAGAAGGACACCATTAATACAAAGAAGGATACCGTTAAGTGGCGTGACTTCCATAAGAGCCCTTGGCATAAAACTATTGATTGTCGCTCAAAGTAGTCGCTGGTGGCCGAAGTGAAAGACTCTGAATCAGATGTGGGTTCTGACTCTGATTCAAACCTAGAAAGGGGAAGATGTATCATTGATGTGGAACCCAGTGCCACCGTTTCTACCACCAAGCTCCAACCTGGTGAACTAGATGATCCAAAAGAAGGGGAGTGCATTTTCCATTCGTAGATGTTGGTAAAAGGCACCCCATTGTACTTCATCATTGATAGAGGTAAACAGAAGAACCTCATCTCAGCAGAGGTCATCAAGTGGATGGCCCTGCCAAAAATGCCGCACCCACAACCCTACACCATTGGATGGCTCTGCCAAGGAAGCGATCTCCACGTCAGCCAACAATGTTGAATGTCGTACGACATTAATCCCTTCAAAGATGAGGTATCGTGTGATGTTTCTCCTCTCAAATTTTGTAATGTTCTTTTGGGCCAACCTTATTTATGGAAACTTCATGCTCTATATGATTCTAGGCCTCGTAATGTTATTATTACTTTGAACAGGAAATTGTACATGATACTCGAGGTAGTCCCTCCTAGTCTTATTTCCTTGATCTCTGCCAAGCAATGCAGGAAGGGCATCTCTCAGACCAGGAAGTTTTTCTTCTTCATAATTCCCTCTCAAATTAAGTGAAATATCACATCCACATCTAGGGCCTCCACGACCGATCTCTCCACACAACAAAATCAAGTGGATAAGGTCATGGAATAATACTCATATATCTTCTCCTCTCCTACCGGTGTACCTCTGCACTGCCAAGTCAAGAATCCCATCTATCTGACCCCAGGCACATCGCCACCCCATGGGCCGGTCTATCACCGCTCTCTGTTAGAAAATGAGGAGATCAAGAGGCAGATCCAAGAAATACTTCACAAGGGGCACATTGTTCCCAGCTCATCACTTTGTGGGAGCCCAATCGTACTGGTGCAGAATAAATATGGGACGTGGTGACTCTACATTGATTATCAGGCCCTGAATAAAATCACAGTCCGGAACCGATACCCGATTCCCCGAATCGACGAATTCCATGATGATCCTACGGGGGACAAATACTTTAGTAAGGTCGATCTAAAGTCTGGCTACCACCAGGTCCCAATAGAATAGACATATGTATGGAAGACCGCCTTCAAGTCAAAAGAAGGTCTTTTTGAATGGTTGGTCATGCCCTTTGATTTGACAAATTCTCCAACATATTTTATTAGGATGATGGACGATACCCTGCGACCTTTCACCAGTACGTTTGTAGAGGTGTATCTGGATGATATCCTCATATACAAAAAGACTTGGGCAGAACACTTGCATCATATTTAACAGGTTATGCACACCTTACGACAACACCAACTATATGCAAACTTGGAAAAATTCTCATTCGGCATGGACAAGGTCCATTACTTAAGCTACATCATTGATCAGCATGGTGTACATGTGGATCTAACCAAGATCTAGGTCATCCGTGACTGGCCAGCCCCAACCACACTCACTGAGCTTCAGATCTTCTTGGGCCTTGACAATTTCTATCACAGGTCCATGTTGGGATTCCCTCATATCACATGGGCCTTCAACCAAGTAGCTAGGGGTAGCAGTAAGAAAATATTTGTGTGGGTCATGTACCAAAAAAAACCCTTCGATGACTTGAAGCAACATTTGTGCTTATCCCCAGTACTTTCATTACTGGACTTGCAACATCCCTTTGAGATCGCGACAATTGTTGCAGACTATGTTGTGGGTGTCATTCTCACTCAACACGACCACCCCGTGTCATATCATAACGAGGCACTATCATATGTTGTCCATAATTACCCTACTTACGACAAAGAAATGTACACCATTATGAAAACCTACCACTAGTGGAGACATTACATTGTGGGGAAGGAGACAGTCATCGACACTGATCATAAGCCACTACAACTCATGTATACCTAAGGAAAATTATAGAATGATCACCATCAAAAGTGGTTCACATACTTATAGCAGTTCCACCTCAACATCAAGTATAAAACAAGAAGTACAAACCAAGTTGTTGATTTTCTCAGCCGACTTCCAGTCGTGGCACTCACCACGGTGCTAGACTCTTACGTCCATGAGACCTCTAGATGTTCCCACCTCTATGAGACAGACCCTGACTTCTCCACCACCTACCAAATGTTGGGATAAAACTTAGTGGTCGCTAATTTCCATCTTCAGGAAGGGTTGTTGTGTCATTTGGGCCATCTATGCATTCCATCAAGTGAGCACACAAAGATGATTTGGGAAGCTCACTATAGTCGGGTGGTAGGACACTTTGGTGTCAAAACGACAGTGGCAGTGTTGCAGAAACATTTATACTGGGCAAAAATTTGACAGGATGTCAGAAAGTATATCAGGTCCTACACCGCATGCGCTATTTCCAAACTGACCACTATGAAACAGGGCATGTACACCCCTCTTCCTACTCCTGACAAGTCGTGGGAATCCATCTCAATGGATTACATGTTGGGCCGCCCATCCAGCAATAGGGGAAATGATCCAGGTGGATATCGGTGGCCACCCACCTTTTCCGACTGTCTCAAAACAGTTTTCTGGCAATTTTGGCAATTTACTATTTTTAGTAGGTTTTAACTTCCGGGGCCATTTTGAGGGCCTAAATGAAGGTTTTTTGAGATCGAGTTTCTCAATGATATCCAAAGGCTTCATTGAGCCACCACAATTAATATCCTCGATGATACCTTTCCAACGAGCTATCATACGCCTAAAACGGAGATCGTATGCAAAAGTTACGACCCTCGAAAGTTGATGTACTGACTTACCCAAACGAGGCCCACATGACTTTTGGCGCTTCATCTCCTAGGGTTAGGTTTTTGGATGTCTAGGAATTTTGGCATTCCTAGTTATTGTAAAAAGACCTCTAGAGCCTCATTATAATAATCTTCTTGCGAATGCGAGTAGCCGTCACATCTCTTCTCAGAGATAAGATGCCACCATTCTAGTGAGTCTTTCACTCTGTACTTTAACAGCCTCTTTACATTTCTTTGATTAATAGAAATTGTGTATTACTGTATATCTGTGTTTATGGTTGCATCTCTAATACATTTCTGTTATATTATTGAATATTTGCAATATCTTTGTGCATTTCTTTATTATATCTCCGCTCTCATTTCGTGCCGAAAATAATCTGGATCAGTGGTATCAGAGCAGGCTGCTCTTGATCATTTTTTCAGTGCATGTCCCCGACGAGGTCCGAGTATAGAAGGTTGGGTCTCGATCTTGTCTCTCTTGAATAAAATCACTCTCGCACACAAACCCTCAATGGTGGAAGAAAAGAAAAATGACGGAGCAGACGATCCTATCAATCTGTTGCTTGAGAAAGCTCTGATGCGACAGAGGGACGAAATGATGGAGAATTTTTCCCACATCCTTCAATGCCTTCCAATAGCATCAGGCGCATATTCATCAAGTGGCCACTTTGGAGGCACCTCGCCTTTCAAGGTACAAGTTAATTTTGATATTCCTGTATTTGAAGGACAGATAGATGCAGAAGCCCTAGAAAAATGGTTAACTCCGCTAGAAGGTTATTTCTCTGTTCACAATTTTTCTGACAAAGAAAAGATCACCTTCGCACTCCTTAAATATCTCCCTCATGTCAAACATTGGTGGGAAACTTACTAGGAGCAAAGTTCCACAGAGGAGTCTGGAATATATGGGGCCGATCCAACTTGATATTTTTTTGTGGATGCGGTAAAAGAACAGTATTACCATGTTGGCAATTATGAGGACCAGTACATGAGATGGACCACACTGCGGCAAGAGACTGGCCAAGCAGTTCCAAAGTTAACCAATACCTTCCATACCTTGCGCACCAAGCTGGGTATCAAAGACTCCGAGTGACATTTGGTTCTGAAATACCATGGGGCTCTACACAGATACATCCAGACTGAAATGGATTTTCTGGACATCTCATCACTCGGTACTGCTTATCGATATGCTATTAAAATTGAGCATAAATTTAAGCACCAGAACAGATGAGAATTCAGTTCTGCAAATATGCAACAACCAAAGTATGACAAAGATGGCCCTAAAAAACAGTCTACTGAAAACCAGTCCAAGACACAGGAAAAGAAGGGTCACGGGAAGACAAAGAAGGACACCAGAAAATGGTGTGATTTCCACAAAATCCCTTGGCACAACACCGATGAATGTTTCTCAAAACAGTCATTGGTGGCCGAGATCAAAGACAAGGAGCCGAACCCTGATTCAGAATCTGATTCTGAAAATACTGGTAAAGGACAGATCATTGACGCAGACCCCACTGCTATTGTCACGACTGTAACAATTCAACCAGAAGAACCAACAGATCCTGAAGAGGGGGAGCACCTTTTTCATTCATAGATGTGGGTGAATGGGACCCCACTACATTTTATTGTTGATAGTGGAAACCTGAAGAACCTCATCTCATTAGAGGTCGTCAAACGGTTGGGATTGTCGACAACACCACACCCACAACCATACAACATCGGGTGGATTTGCCAAGGATGAGATCTTCATGTCAGCCAACAATGTCAATTTTCATATAGCATCCATCCCTTCAAGGACGAGGTATTATGTGATGTTTCCCCACTGGATGTCTGTGATGTTCTCTTGGGCCAACCATATATGTGGAAGCACCATGTTGTTTATGAGTCTCGACCCCGTTGTGTCATTGTTAATTTGGGGGGTCATCTCTACAGAATACCAGAGGTAGTTCCAACTATTGTTCCACCTAAAAAGTGTCACAAGGTAGTATCTCATACTGCAAAATTTAGCTTCTTCACAATCTGTTCGAAAGAGGAACAGAAGGACATTGCAACCACTACAGTTTCGCCCCCTGCACCTTCTATCCAACAGAAGCAGGTTGACAAGGTTGCAGCAAAGAACAAAAATTCCTTCTACACACCTTCCTCTCCTCTCATGTAGCTCGACTTGTTGAACAACCTCAACTTCAACAGGTTCATGACAGACTTCCACAAACTAAGCAGCACGACGTCTCCAACAATACAAGCAACTCACCTAGATGCAGATCCAACAAACACTTTTCCCTCTCCCCCGGGAACTCAACACAATGGATACCATTTCTTCCTAAGGAGGGAGGATTGATCTAGGTGGATATCGGTGGCCACCCACCTTTTTCGACTGGCTCAAAATAGTTTTCTGGCAATTTTGGCAATTTACTATTTTTAGTAGGTTTTAACTTCCAGGGCCATTTTGAGGGCCTAAATGAAGGTTTTTCGAGATCGAGGTTCTCAATTATAGTTGAAGGCATGATTGAGCCCCCAAAATTAATATCCTCAACGATACTGTTCCAACAAGATATCATACGCCTAAAACGGAGATCGTATGCAAAAGTTACAACCTTGGGAAGTTGATGTACTAACTTACCCAAACGGGGCCCACATGACTTTTGGCGCTTCATCTCCTAGGGTTAGGTTTTTGGATGTCTAAGAATTTTGGCATTCCTATTTATTGTAAAAAGGCCTATAGAGCCTCATTGTAATCATCTTCTTGTGAATGGGAGTAGCCATCACATCTCTTCTCATAGATAAGTTGCCACCATTCTAGCGAGTCTTTCACTCTGTATTTTTACAGTCTCTGTACATTTCTTTGATTAATAGAAATCGTGTATTACTATATATATGTGTTTATGGTTGCATCTATGATACATTTATGTTATATTATTAAATATATGTAATATCTTTGTTCATTTCTTTATTATATCTCCACTCTCATTTCGTGCCGAAAATAATCCGGATCAGGAAATGACTATGTTTTTAGGGTTGTTGATCGCTTTTCCAAGATGATGATTATGGTCTCCTGTAAGAAGAAAATCATCGCAGAGGCCACTTCCTATATCTTCTTTGAATGTGTCTGGGTACACTTTGGGATCCCACAAACCATTGTCTCATATTGGGAAAATGTTCCTCAACACATTTTGGTCGAGCCTTTGGTCATTGCTGGATACCAAGCTGACCAAATCCACGACCTTCCACCCCCAGACAGATGGGAAAACTGAGGTCATCAATCTGATGATTGTACGTATCCTGTGCATGTAAAATTACAAGAACCCACACATATGGGATGAGAGTCTCCCCTTTTTTTAACATAGCTACAACCAAGCCTTGCATAGCTCAACTGGCCACAACCCCTTTCATGTGGGGTTGATATTCCAACCATTGGGCCCCATGGAGGTTGCACTACCCCTGGAGAATGTTATAACCCTAAAATGCACCACACAGGCTTACCTGGAATCAGGCCAACTCATGTCTCTTCCTAGCCAAAGACATGCTGAATAAAACCTTGAAAAACCACTTAAAACAAGCAACCCACGCCCTAACCTAACACTGGGCACGGGTGACCGCTTGCTGGCCTTCTACTGCACGCGGTGGACCGCGGGCTAGCCCACTACAGCCCGCGTTTACCTAACAAATCAAAAAATCAGGAAAGTTTCTGCCGGGATGAAAAGATTTGGGTCAGTTAACGGGAACTCCCAGCCATGCATGGCCGAGAGTTCGTCTAAAACCCTAGCTCCTTCTAGCCTATAAAATAAGGGGTAGGGGTACTATTCAAGGAGGAAAAATCATAGCAAAGAAACTCTGCCAAAATTGCCAAGTCCATTATTGTCCCAACCCTTTAGCTTTTCCTAAAGCTTTAGGAGAATTCAAGCAAAGCAGTTGGAGGACAAGGAAGAGGAGGAGCCCAGGATCAGGATCGAGGAACGGTGGTCGGTCTCAAAAAATCATTGTAAGTTGGTTCATATTGAGATCAATAAAAAGATACTTTTCCCATCCCAAATACATGAGTCTTATATGTTTTATGTGATTTGTGTTTAATCTCTAACACCCTAGTAGAACAATAGCATGCATGCATAGTTTTTTCTTGATTGCAGGATCGCTTTGTGGAAGGAGCAGCAGCAACAAGGAGATAAAGCTCAACGGAGGAGCTACACCAACCGTCGATAAAAAGGTTAGTTAGTTCTACCCTTGTTTGTTTAAAGAAAAGGGGTTTAGATTCAGGGTAGAAGGTTAAAGGTAGCTTATGAAGGGTCATGATCTACGTACAAGTTTAAAGCCCTAGATTGTTAGTCCGTAGGGTAGAATACCCCACAACAGAATTGGCGACTCCACCGGGGAGATTTTACTCTTAGGGTTTCCTGATTTGGTTAAAGATCTTTTGGGTAGTTTAAAGAAGTTCAGTTTCTGTTTCTTTGTTTATTTTGTTTCCTGTTAGGTCAATGCTAGCAGGGAACCTGGTTATCAATACCAGTTTTCCTTGACTGACGCTTGACATTCATTCTC
>ML824433.1:68001-79212 GCA_009831015.1 Picea engelmannii | reverse complement strand
TTATTATCTGAAATTATCTCTTTTTCAAGGCGTTGAGTACTTTTTATGAGGTTTTTCTATGCTATATTGCTATTTGGTTCCTAACAGGAAGGCTCTCACAATAGAGACGAAGAGTCTGATGAAAGGAGGGCAGATCCCTCCAGATCTAGCCGAGACTGTGAGGAGTCTCATGGTCGAATTACAAAGCTGCAAGGCTAACAATGAAAGGATTATGAAAGAACAAGAAAAACAAATAGAAATTAACGCAGTTTTACTACAGAGTTTATCTGATCTACAAAGACAAATGCAACATGAACCTGAAACTCAGAAACAGGGTCACATCAGTGGCCACACTGAGAGGAGCACCTCTAAAAAGGTTCACCCTGTTATCATCCTATAAGTTATAGGATCAACTGGTGACTGGGATATTATCTGTCTCTAGAGTTTTTGTTGACAAATGATTTTTCATTCTGCAAATAATTTGAAAAGGAAAAAGAAAAGAAAAAAGAAAAAAGAAAGAAAAGAAAAAGAAAAAGAAAAGAAAAAAGAAAAAAGAAAGAAAATAAAAGAAAAAGAAAGAAAGAAAAAAAGAGGGCATAAAAGAATTTCAATAAAAGCCCCATGCAATGATAGTAACTTGGTCCATACCTTTCAAGCATGGCCAAGTTCTTTTTAAATTGATGTTGATAGGGTAGTGAATGAGTTTGGCTAAACAGTTTAATCTTAGACAAAGTGTCTAGGTTAGATTGGTRAATAAATCTGGCCAGATTGTCTAATCTTGGTCAGATAGCCCCAGGGTAGAGTAAATTCTTAACCCAACAGTCTAATCTGGGTTAACTGTCATAGGAAAATAGGTTAGAATATAGGTTAGTTGCATTGTTTCTTCATTTCAATAAGAACCAGTTTGATGATTAATGTTGCACCATGATTTGGATACCTAAATGTTGTTCGACTAACCCCTTGGTGGTGTAGTCATGAAAAGTTTGGAGAAAACCCATGAAAAAGCATTTATCCAAAGTTTTCTAGGTGCATGTTTTGTTCACGCCCTCACTTATGCTCCGATCATGTATCAATGGTCCAGATGATCGCGCCCAGATCTACAGTGGACAGATCATTCCGGACCCCTCCCCCCCTGACTGATCTGCCTTTAACGGAGGGGGGGGGGTATGGAATCACTGATAAGACCCGCACGCATCTGGATGGCCCAGGATCGAGTGCACAGATCTACGGTCAACATTGGATTCTGTACACCCCCGTCCATTCTACCTTTAATGGAAGGGGGGGTCCAGAATGAGTGATAAAAAGCATGCAAAGATCTGCGGCTCAGAGGCAGGCGCGCAGATCAATGGCCCAATATGTATTTCAGACCCCCCCAACTGATCTGCCTTTAACTGAGGGGGGGGGGGTCTGGAATGGTTTTCTTCCTCTTGCGGGTCCCTTTCTATACGTGGTAGCGATCTAATGGCCCCGAGTCCCGTCATCCCCTACTATCTGACATACCTCCGTCACCTTTGGATGTCACCTTCCACCTTTCCAGAAATGGTCATGTCCCATAACTGCTGTGAGTCCTTCCCCCCCATTCGCTCGTGGAAATACCCTTACTATGACTTTTACCTCCAATCGATAGCCACCACATCACCCGTATGTATTCGTCAGCCACAGTCACCCGCCATCTCACCCTCAAAATGATCCGTTGGACATTTATTACTGGATAACCTATTCATTATCCAGCTTACCTGTCTCCCATGCCCAACCGACCCCCGTTTACTTAAAACTACCATTATTCTCCTTAATTTCGCTATTCACCCATCGCACCAGAGAAATTCACCATTTACTCCTCCATTACAGTCAGTTTCCCTCATCCACAGTTAGTCGCCCCCACTAACGTTGTTTTCCTTGCAGGTACTATTGTAGAAATGGTGCCAAAGTCCAAACAAGTAGAAGGAGAGGATAATCTGTTTCTCCTGCCTCCTGTCGACCTTGACAGGATCCCACTGGTCGACAAAGACCGATTAATTGCAGATACAAAATGTGATTTTGATTTCGCAGACCTTTAGTCGTGGCTCAGAGAAGTTTTTCTGAAGTAGAGCGATGAAATTGGACTCTGGGAGTCCAACTTACCCCTCTACCTCTTCCCTCAGATCCACCATTTTCCCGAGTTCGCTCTCAAGTGTCAAGCCCACTACATTCCCGAAAAAACAGTCGTCATCTCCTCATCCTGAGAGATCATGTTCCTCATCATGCCCGAATCCATAGACCAAATGATGCAAATCCCCTGACCCGACTCTACATCTCCCTTCAACCTGGAAATTCTTACAGAATTATACCAGAAAATGACCTTCCCCCAAAGAGCTCAAATATTCGATCTTTTCCTTCCCCCATCTGCTCAATTTCCCTCCACAAATCCTCCTTATCCATCTTCCATGTTCTTGACTAAAGGAAACCAGGTCATGTCATCCCTTTGTTCTTTGTTAGGATACTATTATGATCAGTGGGTAGATGAACCCATTCTGGGTTTTCTATCCATCTTCTCTACCGATGAAAAKCCCACCACCCAGTTTGACTTCAGCACATTCTTGGCAGACAACATTCATGAACAATTCATGAATTTCGGCACGGAAGGCATGTTTAGATACTCATCGATACTAGCATACTTGTTCATCTTCTTCCAGGAAGATAAATTTGGATTTTCCATGCAGAAGATGGATGGAGATGGTAGACCTCAGGCAGTCACAACATGGACCTCCTTGCTCAAGCACAACTCCACTGATTTTAGTTTCAAGGAGTTCATCAACCAATTCTACCACCCTGTGGTAATTATGCTAGACCAGGGATTGGTACCTGTATCAAGATTACACTGAGATCAGAGTATACGGGTGTGAGTTGGCACTGTATAAGCTGCCTAAGTACCTTCTTTTTAGAATTTTCTCGTTGGAATATATAAGAGAGATTATAAATTCTGATGATATCCATTTTGTGTCGTTGAAGAAAAAGCAACAACTTAGAATCAAGGGGCAGATTGGCTCCTTCATCTGCAACAATCGTGGCACTGGGGAAGAAGCAGACAGGCTGCTGAAGGAAATGAAGTTCTCCATGAGCTTCCCATGGCATTATGATCCATGTGGGATCATCTCGGAGATGAGGGTGAAGAACAAGAACATCCCATATGTTCATGAAGATAGGCCTGAAGTGGAAAAATTTGCAAATCATACAGTGTGGGAGCCTAACACATTGGTCGAAGTAGAATAGCAGGATCCCCTGACCACTGTGTCACAAACGACCATGCCACAGGTCCCAAAAGAGAAAAGGCCTAGGCAAGATTTATCTCCGCCTGTCACTGAGGTATCTTTCAAGGAATTCCAGCTGCATACCAAGAGGCCTAAGATTGTTGCAGCTCCTGGCCCGACCGGGGAAAAAGAAGCCCCATCTACTACAGTGACCAAAGTTGGTATTCCACCCTTGGGTTCAAGCCTCCATAAGGTCATTACCCCAACATTTCCAAAGAAATCCACAAACTCCCCATTGAACACTCAGCCGGGCAAGGTAGGACCCAAGTTGAGCATTTTTGAAAAATATGAGTTGATCAAGAAAAGGAACCAGACCCTGACCAGCAGTACTTGCACCCAGTTCTGGAAGTAGACGTCGACTGTGCAACATAGGTTTCTATCGGCATTCGACACCGAGAAGGGAAAAATTCATATGGCATTCCTCCAAGAACAGGTACTAGACCCCCAGGTGATCACTGAATATAAAAGGGCCACCTTCGAATTCCATATGAAGGATGTGCATCCAGCCGATCAGATGGATCTGCAAAAGCAGACATGGGAAATGGTTTTCTATACGTTGGCGCATGCTTCCACTTCTATGTCCAAACTGTAGGTGTCCCTGAAAAATGTTCAAACACAACTCAAGTTGGAAAAGATTTCATCCTTTGCAAAGGACAATAGGATCAAGCTGGTCCTCAAGATCGGTTATGATCCTTCAAACGTGAAAGCAGCTAAGGAAATGATCAAGAAGAAGAATGCTGACATAGCCTCCTTGAGGAAACAATTGAAGCTCCCACCCATGGAGGATTCGTAGGCGAAGGAGATAGCAGAGAAAGAAGGAGAGAAAGATGAAATGCTCAAGCTGCTCATGGAGCAGAATGCACAACTTAATGAAATGGAAGCTGAGATGGAGAAGCTATTGAAAGATAAAGAGAAACTGAAGCTAATGGAAGTCATTCCATTGAGTGATATTCCAATTTCAGGAGTGAGCACAACATCAGTGATAGAAGTCCCATCCACGACTCCATTGACATCCCAGGAGAAGACAACCGACCTGGCTAAGTCCATGGAAAAGATGAACCTGCAGGAAATAGAGATCAGCAGGCTAAAAAAGGAGATTGAGAGCCTCCAGGAACTCAAAAATTCCTTCCAGACCAGCCTCTCCAAGGAAAAGAAGGTGACAGAGCAACTCAAGCAGGAGCTATAGCAGCTCCGGAAGCAAACAGTGGCAGGAAAGACTTTGGCCAAGGTTAAAGAGAATGTATGGACAAACATCACTAAGTCCATGAATGAGATACGACCCATGATCCAAATCATGTTTGAGCAGAATGAATTGTTCCAGAGAAGCAAACAGGCCATCGAGAATATTAGATCAGAATTGGGGGAGATGCCAGCACAGGCAAACGAGATCATCAAGTTCTTGAATTCTAAGACTAGGGAAGAGCTAGAAGAGATGAAAATTGAAGACAGAACAGAGACCATCCTTGAGGTCAAAAGAGTTTTGACCAAGAGAGGATTAATTCTTCAGCTGGAAGAAAAGGTTCAGGCCATGGACCTAGGGGTACAAATATTCTTCAGTAAGATTGAGGCTCTACAGAAGAAAGGTCTGCCTGGTCTGAAGGTAATCAATGATAAATTGACGACACTCCCAGATTACAAGAAGAGATTGGCTGATGTGGCTAAGGACAGTTCAAAGTTTGCAGGCATTCAAGGGAGCATCACTGGCAAGGCATTTTTAGATGCTCATCAGTGGGACATCAGTATCCAACATGAGATTCGATACATTTTCCTCACCAAGCCTACCTTCGTCAAGTACACAGAAATGGATGAAGTGTATTGAAAACTTCTCAAAGTCAACGTGCCCAGTCATCTCCGATGGGAGGAGATCTGTGATCTAATCGACTAGCAGATGAGTTGTCCCAATCCAATCATTTGTCTAGTTAGATGAGGTCGTGCAGAGGCTTCATCAACGACCCACCCAGAAATCAGCGTGTAGTTACACCACATCATCAAGAAGTTCCTAGATTTAGGAAATTTTTTAAGTTAGTTAGGCTAAAAATAGATTTAGCACGTCTTGATCATTAATGACAGGATCGTTTGTAATTTGAGTTATAAACACTTCACCTTTCGAAGTATTGAGGGTTGTTGATCTTCACACCCTGACGCTATCAGACTGTAATATTTTTGAAGAGATCTTCCATTAATAAAAAGGAGGCACTTTTACAGGATTCTTGTGTGTTTTCACTGGTGATGTTTTCTCTCTCTAAGTTGAATGTTATTCTCACTTTGTTATCATACTGTTTTCTGAATCTAATCTTTAAGAGTAACGAATGTTGTAGGATTTATCTCATATACCCTATTTTTGACTCGAAAGATTTAAGTGTTTTATCTTCTAGTGTTTTCAATAAAGAAATTCTTAACTGCTTCTTTGTTGAAATTATCTTTCTCATCTTTTCTACTGTTCATCATTTAAGTTACTAAAGAATCCAGTGATTATATTATCTCGCCCTGTGAAAGTTTTTCCCTTTGCGTTTCTGGTTCGGATTTCATATTTTATTAAACACAGACCCCATAGACCAATGGATGTGTAGTCTGTCTCAACCAATTCGAAACCACTTTGACAACAAAACCGACCTATTTCTTTATCTAGCCTAATATTTAAAATTGGGAACATAGCTAAATTATATAGAGAGATCCCTCTTTGAAGTTGGAAGGGCTAGATCCCAGCCTCAAAAGTGGTTGGATAAAGTTACATTTTGTGGATTTCTTCTGTGTCAACCTCTTGGAAATTTACAGAGTGCTAACATAGTGGTGACCATACTGGGGAACAAAACATAAAAATTTATAATTTCACGTTTTCTTTCCCCCTAAAAGAAAGTTTGTTCCTGAAAAATTGCAAATTTGAGAAGAAAGTAATGTTTAGAGGTTGATTAAAGTCTGTACATATTATTTTTGGACTCATAAAACTAAAAAGTATATATATAAAAATAAAAAATAAATCTGGCTCCCAAGAAAGTTTATACTCGATCTCATCCAGACCCAGAACCTGTGATAGTGACAGATAACCCATAATAGTTGCTTAGAAAAAAGACCATAGCTGAAGGCTCAGTGAGTCATACTCCCTTGCATAAGTCCCTTTCATTTTCAGGGGAACCCATTACCTTTCAAAACCATGACTTTGACACCTTTTCCCAACAAAGCCTGGTTAGAACATGGTCCGATAGTTTTGTGACTGAAATCATTTTCGACCGAACCATTTTGCAACCCTAAACCCCTGAAGTTTTGTCTCCCACTGCTAGACCGCAAATCACTCCCTCAGTGCTATCCAGTCCCTCCTCGTCCTTGTCTTCAATCACTACCTCACCGATCATCCAATCTATCATCTCACCTCTTCCACACATCATGGCAGCTCGATATGCTCCCTTGGTGTTGGCTGGGCCTCTTCATGCCATCCCCCAGGACTATCAAAAGAGACTTCCACAGTTTGATGCAACAGGGCCTTTGAGCACACAACAACACGTAGATAAAATGAATGATTATTATGATCTGCATGAAGTTGATGAAGCTGATGTTCAAATGAGATTGTTTGCCCAAAGTTTGACAGGTGACGTTAAAAAATGGTACAAAGGGTTGCATGCCGCCTCAGTCCTTGACCTTACCGCATTCCAAAGGAGTTTTCTAGCCAGATGGGAGGTAAAGAAAAACCCTCTCCAAATCTTGTCAGAATACGAAAATATTAGAAGAAATCAAGGTGAGACAGTGCAAGATTACTGCACTCATTTCAATAACCTGTACAATGCAATTCTAGCTGAAATCAAACCTCCACAGGGTTTGGCATTGATAAAATTCCCTGATGGTTTTGACGCTGACATGTCGTACCAACTAAGGGAAAGAAATTATACCACCCTGGAAGACATGCAGAAAAGTGCAATAAGTGTGGAAGCCAATTTGTTGGAAAAAAGGGCACGTCAGAGGTCAGAGAGGAGAGTCACAATTAAAGAAGAACCCTCCACCTCAACCTCAGATTCCAAATTGGATTCTTTGGCCAGAGCAATGGAAAGAATGATGGAAAGACTTACTGTGTCTGAAAGAAATCCTCCAAGAGACAACCCACCAGCTCCTCAAATTCGGAATCCTAACTTCAGGAGAAACCCCTCTCAAGTCAGACAAAGAGATCCTAGGGATCAAAGAGAGCAGAGAGGTCCAGATCAACAGATCAGACCTCCCTTATAAGAAAATTATGCTGATGAAGGGGATGAAGTGATCGAGGAATTGGAGGATACTCACATAAATATGATGGGCATTGATGATAACAAAGCTATTTTCCTTACCCAAGAAGAGCAATAACTTTTTCTTCTCAATCAAACAAAGGTAAGTGAAGAAGCCGAAGATGCATAACAACATTCAAAAATGCCATTTTGGAGGTACACCGACAGTATAATCTGCGGAGTAAAAAGATAGAAGGGAGTTCCCCCAAAAAGATGATTGAAACGAAGAAGGTAGTCGAAACCAAGAAGGCCTCTGAGCCATCTGTTGAGAATATTCTAGAGAAGAGTACTGCCAAAGTTCCTGCGAAGAAAAACCTTACTATTCTGAAAAGATCGTCACAACCCGAGGTTTTACCTATTGATCCAGCAAGTACTTTTGGCCAGAAGAGTTCGGTGGACAAACCAGAATTGATGAGCCAAGGTAGATCTCCTACACCTTTCAGCCTTGAGGGGGAATTGGGAAAAGTAAAAATTTCCATCCCACTTTCTGAGTTGATGAACAAAGACGTTTATCGCTCACAGGTGATTAAAGCACTGACCATTGAACCTGACATAGGCACGAAGGCCTTAACCATTGGATCAAAAAATCATTCAGATACTGTGAACCTTACTGATGATCAACCCAAACTTTTATTCGGACCTGAAGTAGATGGCCGAGACGATAATGGTGATGTCGCTCCTTTTTACATCAGTCTAAACATACATGACCTGATCTTGCATAACGCTATGTTGGATTCGGGTGCTTCCCACAATCTGATGCCTAAAGCAGTGATGGAGAAACTGGGACTGGAGGTCACTAGACCTTATAAATATCTACATTCATTCGACTCCAGCAAAGTTAGATGTATTGTTTTGATCAAGGACCTATGTATCACCTTGGTTCAAATTCCTGCAAAAAGCATGGTCATGGACGTGGTAGTTGCAGACATCCCTCCAAAGTATGGAATGTTTCTATCTCGGTCTTGGGGGGCTAAGTTGAGGGGTACCCTGCAGCTAGATATGTCTTATGCCACTATCCCAGTTTTCGG
Organism: Picea engelmannii; assembly: GCA_009831015.1. Classification (NCBI taxonomy): domain Eukaryota; kingdom Viridiplantae; phylum Streptophyta; class Pinopsida; order Pinales; family Pinaceae; genus Picea; species Picea engelmannii. The sequence goes on along the minus strand of ML824433.1, from coordinate 70,671 downwards.
GCAACAAAGAAGGCTATATAGAGAAACATTGATGAAGTACATGGTCAGTAGCCAGGAAAAACCACACAACTATCCTCTTTACTCCGCGCATTCTGACTTAGATTATTTTATCTTGTACAATGATGGTGACACGGGAGAGAAAAACACTCAGCTGGGAGAAGATACATCTATCCGAGACGAAGGCCAATAAATCATTGAGGTAGTAAGAATGAAAAACGTGATAACTGAAGAATTACCGACAGATTTCTGGAGCATGGATTTTGATGGAGCAGTGAGCAAAGAAGAAGCTGGAGTAGAAGTTTGGCTGCATAATCACAGAAACATGTATTCAGAAAACCATTCTTACAAATTAAATTTCCAATGAACTAACAATATTGCCGAGTATGAATCCTTGATGCTCGGTCTGAAGCTTTTGAAAAGAGTTGGTGCTAAACAAATTATGGTAAGAGGTGACTTTGAGTTGATAATCAAGCAAATCAAAGGTGAGTATGCTGCAAAACACCCACGTCTTAGAGCTTATAGGAATGTTGTTCTTGATGCCCTTAGATGTTTCACTCAAGTTGACTTGCAGGTAATGCCGAGGGGACAAAACATTCTAGTGGACGAATTGGCTACGTCAGCAACCACATGTAAGATTCCTTTTCGCTCGACTCGCCCATACACTATTGAGGTGAAATGCAGACCAACCGTTCCTGACAATATCAGGTACTGGCAAGTGTTTGGTAATGATGATCAAATCGAAGACTTTTTGCAGTGTAAAAATGATTTTGAATGTACAAATATAGATTTAGAGAACAAAGATGAAAATGTAAATATGTCTGATTTTGAAATTGATAGTGTAAATAGCGTAGATTCAGGAGAATTAGGTGATGATGAAATGGATGTCGATGTTTTACATTTGAAAAGTAATGTTTTTCCTAGGGTTTTAGTTCCTTTGGAGGACTTGTTTGATTTTAACGACGTAGCCAAAAAACCGAAAATCGAAGCCGATTGAAAAGAGGTAGAAGACTGTAATATAGGGACAGAGGAGAAACCCAGGATAGTCAAATTGTCCAAATCACTGCCCCGGGAGAAAAAACTCAAATACATTGAGCTGTTCAAAGAATATTCAGATGTCTTTGCCTGGGGTTATGAGGATTTGAAATCTTACGATACCAACATCATACAACATAGGATTCCAATAAAAGAAGACCAAAAACCATTCAGACAGAAACTTAGGAGGATAAATCCCAAGTTACTCCCTCTGATAGAAAAGGAAATAAAAAAAATGTACGATGCCAAAATCATGGTCCCGTTGCGTTTTTCCAAATGGGTCTTGAATTTGGTACCGACACGTAAGAAATCTGGGGAAATCAGACTTGGCATAGATTTCCAAAATCTAAATAAGGTCTCCCTGAAGGATAATTACCCCTTGCCAAAAATGGACCACATCCTTCAAAGGGTAGTCAGATCCAGTCGAATATCTTTACTGGACAGTTTCTTGGGTTACAATCAGGTCCTCGTCCACCCATATGACCAAGAAAAAACCACTTTCACCACACCATGGGGAAATTTCATATATGTGAAAATGCCTTTTGGTCTGATGAACGCAAGAGCCACATTCCAGAGGGCGATGGATATCGCCTTCGTTGAAGAATAGGGTAATTTTATTGTCGTCTATTTAGATGATGTAACTGTGTTTTCCCAATCTGATGACGAACACCTGCGACACCTCAGATGAGTCTTCGAGAAATGTAGAAGGTTTGGGATTTCTTTAAATCCTAAGAAAAACCTTTTTGGGCTAGAGGAAGGAAAACTGCTAGGACAAATCATCTCCAAGGACGGAATCAAAATAGACCCCAGCAGAATTGAGGCCATACAAAAATTAAAACACCCAAGAAACCTTAAAGAATTACAATCTTTTATCGGGAGAATAAACTTTCTACGAAGATTCATTCCCAATCTGTCCGAGCTCCTTAGAAACATTACAAATATGCTAAAAAAGGATGTGAAAATAAAATGGGACTCTGAGTCCAGACAGTCTTTCGAACAAGTCAAACGAGCACTCACAAAGGCCCCTGTCTTAATCAGTCCTGATTTTACTAAGGATTTCTATCTTTTTTCTTTTGCTTCCGAACATACTATAACAACGGTCTTACTACAAAAGAACAACGAAGGGTATGACCAACCCATAGCTTTCTTTAGTAAAGCGTTAAGAGACGCTGCTTTGAATTACAAGATAATGGAGAAACAAACTTTTGCCTTGGTGAAAGCTATAAAATATTTTAGGGTCTACATTCTCCATTCTCATACCATTGCATATGTTCCAAATGCGGTAGTAAAAGACATTTTGACCCAGGACAACCCGGATGGGAGAAGGGGAAAATGGATTGCTGTCATTTTAGAATACGATATAGAGATTAAGCCTACAAAACTAATCAAGGGTCAAGGCCTAGAAAAATTAATGGCTGAATCAAATTTCCATGCTCTTGACATTAATTTTTTAGCTGCAGTAGATGAACAGGGCGAGATGGCAACTCCAAGTGTGAGAGAGGTATTTCTCAACTCTCCATGGTATGCAGACCTTATATTCATTTTGCAAAATTTACAAGCTCCCCCTGGTTTGACTAAGACTAAAGCTAGATTTTTAAAGTTGAAAGCCTTAAAATTCTGTATTCTAGAAGGCAATTT
>ML824433.1:24622-56140 GCA_009831015.1 Picea engelmannii | reverse complement strand
GCACATAATGTTTTCCATGTCTCATTATTGAAGAAATATGTACATGATGCTAACCATATAATTGATTGGTCTGTGATCCAGGTGGAACCGGAGGGAGAATTTCTACTAGAACCTCAATGCATACTGGACAGAAAGGAAACCCCACTACGGAACCGAACCATTGCAGAGGTCAAGGTGCAGTGGAAACATTTTGGCCTAGATGAGGCTACATGGGAAATGGAGGATGCCATGAAACAAGCATATCCGATTTTGTTTACATCTATACATGCATGTCAAGTTGATAGATAGAAAATCAAGGACAATGTTCCTTTAAGGGGGAGGGAATTGTAACACCCTGTTTCCCCCAGTATGTAAAAATAACCATACTGGCCAAGTATTGTGGCAAACTCAGAAATGTGAATGTGTGATGTGAATGGACCTTGTGAAAAAGGTCGATGAATGTAAATAATATTATGAATATATATATTGCAGGACTACTGAGAGGGGAATGTGCTTAAAAAAAGACCACGATGGATAAACAAAGGTGGTGGAAGGCACCTGGAATGGTGGCGTTAACTTCCACCGAAACCAATACCGTATTTGGACTTCACTGGCCCAGAGAACTAAGAGTGGCTCGCTAGCCCCAAATTAAATCACTCGCCAGGTTGGTAGGTAAATGGCTCCTCATGAGTAATGAGGGATGGGGGTGAAATGCCCATCCATAGAGTCCTCAGACCTGAGCACCACGAGGAAGATGTGCCACACGCAACCTCGTCAAAAAGGGAAAATGTAGGAAGAGTGTGCGATAAGGGGGCAGATGCGAGGGAAAGAAAAAAAAGGAAAAAAAAAACTTTGGAAAGAATACAGAGTGAGTGATAGCAGAGAAGAAGGAGAGTAACCTTCGTTCTCGGCCACTGGCGAACAAAGAATCAGTCTCGCAGCATTGTGGTCTCAGCTCGGGGGTGGCTAGTGGTAAATCCATTCGGAATCGCTGAACCTACGGTTGGGTGGAAACGAGCACCCGTCTCAGCAGTTGCATCACCTTTGGTGTTTTTATGATAAGTGTTATATCTTGTATCTTAAAATTTGTTTGCTGACATGTATGCTCATAGTCTGTGCAATTTATGAATGGTTTGAGTATAAGACTGTCTGTATGGTGTTTTGATCAGAAATGGTGGTTGGATTCTTTTATTGGAAGGACCACGTATGGCTTATGTTTATATATATATGTATATATATACTGAACTAATACATATTTTCAAGTCTGTTCTCGAGAAATTTATTTCCCTTATTTTATCTCAAGTAATGCCTTGGATAGATCTTCCCATAGGGACACCCTTTTTAAATTTTACCCAAGAATCTACCAAAGGATTTGATAACATACGTCTGAAAAACCCTGCACAAGAGAGAATGGTATTCCTAGACTTCGATATTTTGGAGTTTCGGCACCCGGGGTATCTAAGTGAAAGTCCTCTTGTACTCGCGAGTCCCGAAACCTCGACCCGCGAAATCCCGAAATGATAGCGTGGGGATGAATTAAGGACCTTTCGGTGGTTCGGTTCCCAGGATACCCTTCCTCTTGCTAAATTCACGCATGAGATTCTTTTGGAGGATCTAAGGCCCATTACGACCATTAAATTGAATGAAGGAGCGTAGGCGTTAATGCCTCGACCCCTTTTACCTTCGTAAGTAGCGAAGAAATCGAGACTGTCAATTTCAAGACCCATGGGGATACCTAGACCGTCCAACTGTAGAATACACATGGCGGCCAGTAAGCATTTCGTATTTTCAGCACCCAGGAGATTAGAGGGTAAGAACCCTTGTCCTCACGACTCTCGAAATCCCGATATGCGAAATCCTGAAATAACAACGTATGGCTAAATCTTGATATTTCAGTGTTTCGACATTCATAATAACCTAAGTGCGAGCTTCTTTATACTCACCAGTCTTGAAATCCCGATGGGTGTAATCCCAAAAGGATGATACGCAAACATGTTACGATATTTCATCATTTTGGAAATCGGAATACTCAAGGGCGTATTCCCTCATACTCACAATCTTGAAACCCCGACTTGCGAAATCCCGAAATGAACTAGCATGGATGAGTTGTGGTGTTTCAGCATTTCGGTACTCGGGACACCTAAGGGTAAATTCCCTTATATTTTCCAGTCCCGAAATCCCGATTAGAGAAATCCCAAAATGGTCTAACATGGATTTGAATCCTGATATTTCGGTGTTTCAGCATCCGAAATATCCAAGGGTGAAGTCCCTTGTACTTGCAAGTCCCAAAATCCAGACTTGCAATATCCTGAAATATGGAGTGTGGAAAAGTTATCATATTTCAGTATTTCGATACCCGGGGCACCTAAGTGTGGGCCCCACATGTTTGCCAGTCTCGAAACCCCCAACTCACGAAATCCCGATGGATGGATTCCCGAAATAGTGAAGCATGTTAGAGTTTGGTTTTTCAGAGTTTTAGCTCCCAGGAAATCAAGGTGCGAGACCTCCTGCCATTGCACATCCCACAATCCTGATGGAGTCAAACCCCGAAAGGTGGAAGGACATGTTTTAATCCGAGTCATTTCTAGTTATGACAAACTATTGGTTCCCTTCGGATTTTGACACTTCGAGAGACAAGAGGAAAAAGGAAATACATGTATCGTGGTTTCTCGAATCGCGAAAGCCGACGAGCACCCCTCCGGTAAGACCTGTGGTCATAGCTGCCAATCATATGAGTATGGATAAGGGATGGTAGGGTCTATATCAGGTCCTGTAGGGATTCAGGGAATTGTATTCCTCGATGAAAAGAAGGAAAAATCCAAAAAATATTTAAATTCTGTAGTGGGTATGTGACAAAATCCCTCATCTCAAAAGATCAGAACAAATCCAAGATCGATCTTTTAGCAGGAAAACATGTCTCTATTGAAAGGGTGCTTAGAGCAAGGCGAACCCTGGGAAAGGGGCCTTGATGAAGTGCTTCTCTTTCAATTGTAGGGGATTGGCTGATCCCCTCAAAAGACAATCCCTAAAAAGGATGATCCTCATAGAACATATGGATGTCCTTCTCCTTCAAGAAACCTTGGGGGAAGGGGCGAAAGTTTACAACAAACTCTTTGTGCTACTACTAGATTAGAGTTTCATTACATTGGATTATGTTGGGAGACCAGGAGGACTTTCCATTGGATGGAACTCCTGTACTATAAAAGTCATCAACTCTTGGGGTTTTGACTCTGGACTTGGTATCACAGTTATCTCGAAAGAACTTGAAGAATCCCTCCATATTGTAAACATATATGGTCACTGTCATAATAGAGGTACATACTGGGACACTCTCTTCTCCAAGTCTTTCTTAAAATAAAAAATGTTAATCTTGGGAGGAGACTTGAACTTCTGTTTGGGTTTTAAACAAGTTTGGGGAAATCATGCGAGATCAGATCCCCTCTCTAGTTACTCCACACAAAAACTGGAGGAACATAATTTTTTGAATATTGAGCCAATCAAATTCAAACTTACTTGGAGAAATAACAGAGTGGGAGAAGACAACATAGCTAAAATATTGGACTGTTTTTTGATAAAGGATACACTACTTGAAAAATCCTTTCATTTGAAATAATGGATAGGACATGGGGGAAACTCAGATCATTATCCGATTTTCCTTGAATTAAGAACTGGGATGAATAATCCACCCAGTCCTTTCAAATTCAACAGAACTTGGCTCAATGACGATACTTTTTTAAAGTTGGTTAAGGAGAATTGGCGAGTATACAACCTAGAGAGGAATGGGGCGACGGGTTTACACTTTGTTAAAAATATTCACATAATCAAAGAGAAAACAAAGAAATGGGTTCATCAGAAACTTCTAAAGGAGGATTTGGAACTAAAAGCGTTGGAATCATAGTTAAGACTTATCTTGGAAGAAAAAGGTGGAGGTTTTGACTCGACAAATTCCAAATTAAATCTTGTTAAATTGGAAGAAAGGAGAAACAAAATCTTAAAGGAAAAAGAAGAAACCCAGAGATTAAAAAGCAGAGCCATGTGGATGAAGAGTGGAGATGAGAACACAAAGTTCTTCCAAGATTATGCAAAGGGAAGGAAATTCTCAAACTCAATTTGGCAGCTAAAAGATCATGACGGAAAAAAGGATCATACATTTGAAGGAATGGAAAGAATTAGAAAAAACTTCTTCCAGGACCTCTACAAAGCAGAAAACAAGGCCACTATTGAAGAAGTGGTTCAAGTGGTACAATACTTTCCTCGTTTTAAAAGTGAGGAAGACAACATAATTATTATGGAAAAGGTAACTGCAGAAGAAATTAAGATTGTATTGAACAATTTTCAAAAGGACAAAAGCCCGGGACCAGATGGATGGACAATTGAGTTCTTTCTGGGTTTCTTTGATGTTACCGGACAAGACATACTCAGCTTAGTTGAAGAGACAAGGATTTTTGGACAAATTCCACTTAGTTTAAATTCAACCTTCATTGCCCTTATTCCAAAAAAGGATAATCCAGACACCCTGGATGATTTCAGGCCAATCTCTTTGTGCAACTGTATCTACAAGATCATTTCCAAAGTCTTAGCAAGAAGACTTAAGAGAGTACTTTCTGATAAAATATCTTTTGAACAGTTTAGGTTCCTAGAAGGAAGACAGATTCATGAAGCAATAGGAGTGGCACAAGAAGCCTTACACTGCATAAAGACTAGGAAGATAAAGAGTGTGGTACTAAAAATTGATCTATCCAAAGCCTATGACAGGGTAAGTTGGCTCTATATCCAACTACTTTTAATGCATTTAGGCTTCATAGTTCCTTTTATCAGATGGATTATGTGTTGTATTACAACTGTGTCTTTCTCAGTGCTCATAAATGGTTCAGCTACGACCTTATTTAGACTTGAAAGGGGCTTAAGAAAAGCCTGTCCACTTTCTCCATTCCTTTTCCTTCTCGTTGTTGAAGGTTTAAGCAGGGCTATAGCAGCAGAAAAATAGTCTGGGTTCTTACCAGGTATCAATATCTCAAATAATCTACACATTACACACCTTCTCTTTGTAGACGACATCCTTGTCTTCACCACAGGAATAAGAGGGGAGGCAGAGACTCTCAATGACACTATGAATATTTTCTCCAAAGCCACAAGAATGATTATAAATGAAGGAAAGTCTACCCTTACCACCTTTTGACTCTCAGAAATGGAAAAAAGTCGTTATCAAATTTTCTTCCCTTTTGAAGAGAAAACTATCGATGAAGGTCTAAAGTACCTAGGGTTCAACTTGAAACCAAATGATTACAGGAAGGAGGATTGAACATGGCTTCTCAAAAAATTAGAGAAAAGGTTAAGTTCTTGGAGTCATAAATGGCTTTCCAGGGTTGGCAGATTGGTTCTAGTAAAATCGGTATTCGAAGCCATCCCAGTATTTTGGATGTCTTTGTCTTGGATCCCAAAATGAACTTTGGAGGCAGCTAGAAAAATCTCTTTCAGATTTCCATGGAGTGGAAAGAAAGATACAAATGTGACCCCTTGGGTAAGACGGAAAAGGATTGCAATCCCAAAGGATTTAGGAGGATGGGGCTTAAAAAATATACATGTTTTCTCCAAAGCCTTAGATGATAAAGGGGGATGGTGCCTACTCTCTACAAATAGCCTCTGGACAAAGGTTGTCACAAAAAATTACATTGAACCAGAATCAATGGAATCTTGGATCAGACGAGCTCAGAAAATTTTCAAAGGAGATTCAATGATTTGGAAGGCAGTTATAAAGTCCTTCCCTGTTATAGGGGAGAGTCTTTCTTGGAAGGTAGGAAACCTACTTCGAGTAAGGTTAGGGGTATATCCTTGGACGGGAAGCGAAGGAAAACACTTACTTTCAAACCATCTATTATTTACCTTAAAACAAAAAGGACTGGGTTCCTTAAACTTGCTTGTTGACCAGTCTTCTACTACTCTTTGGGATCAAGAGTGGAAATATGCCACTTCTCTTGACTTAAACATTGAGGAATCAACATAATTGGAGAGTTATCTAACAACCCTAAAAACTTCACAGATCAGGATAAGAGAACAAGAAGATGAATTGGCGTGGGACATAAATGATTCAGGCATATACACCCCAAAGGAAGGATATTTACACTTAATACAAGAACCATCTCAAGCTGAACCAGTCTGGTGGTGGAAAAATATCTGGAAGATCAACGACCCTACTAAGTCAAATTTTTTTTGGTGGAGCATTCTATCTAACAAAGCCTCAACCTGGGATTTACTCCAGAAAAGAAATTTTGCTGGACCATGTAGATGCTCACTGTGCAAATCGGGGGGAGAAACAACACAACACCTTTTTCTTGAATGTTCATACCTAAATATGGTCTGGACAGAAGTTTCAGGTACTCTAAATTTCTTTTTCTAGTGGGAAGGCCACACCTTAGAACAATCCTGGAAGAACTGGTGGGAAAACCCTTCTTACAAAAGTTACAGATTAATCCCTTTGCTGATCACATGGGGAGTTTGGCTAGCAAGAAATGAATCCATATTCAATGAGGTGACTATAGCTCCTGGAAAAACCTCACTAAATAGTCTGGCAATTTTCTCCTCCTTTCCATCAAAAGAAAGAACCAAGAACAAATTGATAAAATAAGTAATAATTGAAAAAACATCACCTTCGTGTTTTTTTGACGGAGCATCCCAACAATACACCCATGGAGGAGGAGGTTTACTATACTTCTCAGACACACACTACTACACCTTAACGTCTAGACTGGGAAATAGAACAAATAATTATGCTAAATTAATGAGCCTCAAACTACTCATGGCCTTTGCACTAGAAAAAGATTCCAGAAAGTTAACAATTTTTGGAGACTCAAAAAATGCAATAAACTGGATAAATGGGACTCAAAGATGCAACATCAAACTTGCCAATATTGTGGAAGACATAAAAACAATGAAAAAAGTTTTTGATTCTTTTTCTTGTCAACATGTCTATAGGGAAAGAAATGAAGAAGTAGACAGGGCTTCGAAAAAGGTCACACACATGGAGGTGGGCCACTGGAAGATCACAGAGTTCATAAATGAACAAATACAGAACAACAAAGAACTCTTTTGTAAATGAATGAAACTTTAAAAGTTGTCAAGATTTTGGTTTGCAAAATCTATGAATGATACTATGGATAAAAAAGACAGAACTACATGCTTTGAAGCATTACAGGTTTATTGTAATGATTTTGTAAAATCCTACGGGATGAAGAAGACAAAACTACATGATATGAAGTATGCAGGCATACTATATCACAGAAATACACCATTAGGTGTATCTACAAAATGTAATTTTGATTATCATAATGAAAATTACGCTTTTTTCTGAGGAAAAAAAAGAACAATCACCAAGAGGTGGTGATTTCAGAGGAAGAAGACCTTATAAAAGAGGTAGTGTTTTTTCTATCATATGATTTAAATGTGACAAGTTTGGGCATAGATCATATGATTGTCCAGAAAATGCTTCCACGAGTAGAGGGAGTGAAAATTTTGTGCAGCCTTAGGAATAAAGTGTGAAGTCATGTCTGTGCATGAGAATGCACCAGAAGTTGGAGAATATTTTCTTTTGAAAAGAGTATTGTTGAAACCTCACAAGGAAATTAAAGAACTTGCATAAAGGAAGACACTTTTTAAAGCAGTTTGTAAAATAAAAGGTAAATATTGTAAACTTATTATTGATAGTGGAAGTACTGATAATTTGGTGTCTACAGAGATGGTTGAAAATTTGGCTTTGAAGAAGACAACACACCCTATTCCATATAAAGTATCATGGTTGCAAAAAGGACATCAATTGTTGGTGAATGAACAATGTGAAGCGAAATTTCAAATTGGAAGCTACAAGAACAAGGTACTTTGTGATATTATTCCTATGGATGTGTGACATATTTTGTTAGGTAGAACTTGGTAGTATGATGGGAAGGCCATACATGATGGGAAGATAAACACCTATATTTTTGAAAAAGATGGTGATAAGAATACTATTTTTCCATTAAAGATGAAGATACAACCGAAGAAATTAGTCCTAAAGTGATATTGTTCAGTGGAAAGGAATTCTTGCAAGAAACAAAAAAGGAGGAGGTACATTTTTCCTTGATTGAAACTCCCAAGGTAATTCTCACTAGCACCAATTTAGATGATTTACCTGAAGAAGTTCAAAATATGTTGAATGAATTTGTTGACATTATGGTTGATGATTTTCCAAGTGAGTTGCCTCCATTAAGAAGCATCAATCATCACATACATTTAATTCTAGGGGCTAATCTTCCTAATAAGGAAACATATCACATGATCCCACAAGAGAATGAGGATATTAGCAACCAGGTACAAGAACTGTTGGAAAAAGGTCTCGTCAGAGAAAGTTTGAGCCCATGTGTTGTTCCTACAGTTTTAATTCCAAAGAAGGATGGATGATGGAGAATGTGCACATAATCTATAGAAATAAACAAAATCACAATCAAGTATAGATTTCCATTACTCTGAATTGATGACTTGATGGGTTGTTTGAGTGGTGCTAATTATTTTTCAAAGCTAGAATTGAAAAGTGGGTACCATCAGATCAAAATTATGAAAAGGGGTGAATGAAAAACAACCTTTAAAACAAACGATGGATTGTATGAATGGCTAGTAATGCCTATTGTACTTACCAATGCACCTAGCACTTTTATGCAGTTGATGAATGAAGTACTCAAAGAATTCATTGGTAATTTTTTCATAGTTTATTTGAATGATATTCTGGTCTACAATCAATCTAGAGAAGAGAATTTAAGGCACGCCATATTGGTTTTAAATAAACCGTAGCAGGAAAATATACTAATCAATTTGAAAAAGTGTCATGTTGTGAAAACATAGTTGGTATATTTGGGTTTTGTGATATCAAGAGATGGATTGAATATGTATCAAGAGAAGGTGAAGGCTATCATAAACTAGCATACTCCAAGGAGTGTTTTTGAGGTAAGGAGTTTCCATGGCTCGGCAAGTTTTTATAGAAAATTCATCAGAAATTTTAGTGGAATATGTGCTCCAATTATTGAGACAATTAAAGGAAACAAAAAACCATTTAAATGAATAGAGACAACTGATAAAAGTTTTAAATTGTTAAAAAAGAAGATAACAAAACAACCCATTTTAGCGTTTCCAAATTTTAGTAAATTATTTCAAGTTGAATGTGATGCATGTGGGATGGCAATAGGTGTTTTTCTAAGCCAAGAAAAGAAACCAATTGCTTATTTTAGTGAAAAGTTAAATGAGGCCAAACAAAAATATACTTCTTATGATAAGGATTTCTATGCCATCATAGAATCACTGAAGAAATGGAGACATTCCCTCATGCCTAAGGAATTTTTTCTTTACACTGATAATCATGCCTTGCAATATATCAACAATCAAACAAAATTGAATCAGAGATATGTTAAGTGGATTGAGTTCTTGCAGTATTTTACTTTTATTATTAAACACATAAGTGGACAATCAAATAAGGTAGCACATGCATTAAGCGGGGTCATTTTAATCTTGCATGAGTTTCAAGTAAATATTTTGGGGTTTGATGAATTGAAGGAAATGTATAAAGATGATGCAGATTTTAAAGATACATATGCAGCCTGTGAAAATCCAATAAGAAAAGATAGGAGTCCATGGTTGGATTACCTGATACAAGAAGGATTATTATTTAAAGGCAACAAATTGTGCATTCCAAGATGTTCAATGAGAGAAAATTTGCTGAAAGAAAAACACAGTGGTGGATTATCATGACATTTTGGATAGGATAAAAAATTTTCTCAACTAAGTTCATTTTATTTCTGGTCTGCTATGCTAAGTGATGCCAAGAAATTTGTTGAAAGATGCAGGATTTGTCGACATGCAAAAGGAAGGAGGAAAAATACTTGATTGTATCAGCCATTACCAATCCCAAATAGACCATGGGATTCTGTGAGTATCAAATTTGTGTTAGGATTTCCAAGAACTCAACAAGATAATGATTATATTTATGTGGTTGTTGATATATTTTAAAAAATGGCACACTTTATAGCTTGTAAGAAAACTAGTGATGCAACCCATATTGCAAATTTGTTCTTTAAAGAAGTTGTTAGGTTGCATGGTTTTCCAAAGATCATTGTTTCTAATAGAGACACAAAATTTGTGGGTCATTTTTGGAGAAATTATGGAGAAATTTGGGAACCAATCTCAACTTTAGTTCAACATACCACCCACAGACTGATGGGAAATAGAGGTGGTGAATAGGAGTTTGGGGAATATACTTATATTTCTGGTAGGTGAGCATACCAAGCAATGGGGTTAGGTAATTGCATAAGATGATTTTTCATATAATGATTCACCTAATAGGAGAACAAGTTTGAGTACCTTTCAAATTTTATATGGAATGCATCCTAGAGAAATTTATGAATTAAGAGATCTAGGAAAGAAAGAAATGAGAAGTATTGATGGTGAATATTTTGCAGTAAGTGTTAGTCCCTAAAGTTGCACTCGACTGGTAAGGGAAAGCTAGGGCATCATTGATCTTATTGCAAAGTATTTTCGAGGTTTTTATGATTTGGTTTTGGTATAATGGTTGAAAAATGGTCAAGCTTACAGCATGGCATGAAAATCAAGATTAAAACATTGCATATCACATTGGCAGAATAATAGGTAGATACATAGATGGAGTAAACCAATTCAAGAAAAATAAAGTGAAATCTTCAATTTGTCAATTTCACAAAGTTTAGTTTCAATATATTATAAAGAAACAAGGGTATCAGCTTGAAATCATTACTTGAAAATTATCTCTACAGCAAAATCTTCACTGTATGAATTAACATTCAAGAACCAAAAACATTGCAATTTGAATAATAAATTCAAGCATGAAAAGTGAAAAAAACTGAGTAGAAAAGAGAAGGTCTAACCATCCATATGCCTTTGCTATTAAGTGTCAATTGAACATACATGCCTTTACAATAATCTCCACAAAAAGTCTCTATAGATCTCCAAATTTTTCGACCTTCATAAGGTATGTATTTTGTCTATTTAAAATAGCTATGAAACTACCAGAGCCTATTATCTAGGAAAAATTTAAATGACTAGAATCAAAGAGTATCCAGATCCTAAATTATGTCACTAAAAAATGAGCTACTATTTCCAAAATAGTCCACAGCTCAATAGCTTGATATAACAAACATTGCCAGCAATACATTTGACTCTACAAAATAGAGATTTCGTTTGACTCTGTAAAGCAGATCAAAATCTTAGCATTTCCTTGATCAAAACAAGTATTATTTTCCATATCTCCTGGAGCACCTTTAAACAAAATTGTAACCAATCTTCATGTTACCTTTAAGATAAAATCTCAGCAGAGGCTTTGGCATTTTTCTGCTTGAGCTTTGTGGTTAACACAACATTGTGCCAATAAAGTCTGAAATTGATTTCCCTAAGTTCCTTAAGCAACACCCTTTTCTCCTTCTTCTTCTTTTTAAGACTTTGAATTCTTTCCTACTGGCGAGCATTCCACTATTCTATCTGCATCTTTTCCTTCTTTAACTGCTTTATGGTTTTCTGAAATTCATTAATCTTTTCCTTATCAGTTCTTATCTTGACCCTGGATCTTAAACAATCTTCAGAGGGTGTAGTTTCATTCAGATTTAAAGTAATACTAGGTTCTTTGGCTTTAACTTGGTATTTTGAAATCAATTCTAAGCTATGTTCTTCTTCAGAACTTGATGAATCCATAACTCCAGGTACATCTGGTAAGTAATTTGAATCTTCCAAGAAATCTCGTTTTTCTTCAAAGAATTCATTGATACCTTTAGCCATCTCTTTAGCCTTAGCTAATCTATTTGAAGCTCTCATTATAGGGCCTGTAGGTGGTGTAAGTTTTCCCTTTCCTTTGCTGACAAATTTCTTGGGAAAATGAGTCTTTTTTTCTCTTTTCCTGGTGCTTGTTTCAACATCCTCAGAATCATCATCTATGATTTTGGTGTTTTCTTCTTTAATGGTAGGATTGAACATTGCTTTTGAGTTCAACCTATACTTATTAGTATCCCTATTTGAATTTCTCCGAGGTTTTTGTGATACACACACACCTTTTTTCCTCTTTGCTTTGATTGCAACATTCTTTTTGCTGGTGGATGGCATTTCAGACTTGACTACAGTTTGAGAAATGAGATAATTATCTCTCTATCTCTTCTTTGACATCTTCCTCAGGAAGCATTTCATTTTCGGGCTCCCATCTAGGTCTCTTACTCGTGCTCTTCTTAGTCACCTTGATATCAGAAGACTTGTCTTTTATAGGGTTTTCATCAGCAATATCTTGACTCTGTTTAACGGTTTTCCTCCCTCTGCCCTTTTTCGGCTTATTGGATTGAGTAATAGGTTTTAAGGATTTCGTGAGTCAATTCCAGGGTTTCTATAGTTCATTCAGGGCATACATGACTAGGGTTTTAATTAGGACTTGATGGAACAAGCTGTCCTTGGAATTAGTGGAAATCGACTGTACCTTCTTGGACATTTTTGTCAAACTTTTAAGTAGGAAATAAGGAAGGTTTAAAGGGTAGTCACCATTTAGATGCATTAGTATTCTGATATAGTAGATGTAGATCAAATAAAACCTCCCTTCGCAAGTGATGTATTTGTGAATCACCACCAGGGTAGTGTGCCATTTGGGTCGAACCCAGCTGCGAGGAATTCCCCTTCTCCAATCCGAATTCTTCTTATCTGGAAGGAGGAATTGATTCACAAACTCAGTGACCACGTGTTCCTTCTTCCACCATCTTTCCCCTCCAACCACGAGCCTGCAAGCCTTGGATATAGTCTGCTCTATCACCAGCATCAACATCTTGCCAATTTCGACCTCATGACCATCGAAGTTCAAAGAAAATTCCATGGAAACCTATTCATCATATCCTTGAAATGTAGTGAGGAACTCAAACCACCTGGCGTATCTGAATCTTTAAGCCATTTGAGGGTAGGCTTCAAGGAGTTCGGTACCTTCTGGTTCGATTCTGGCAACTTGTCCGCTTCGCTTTGGCGCCTTTACACTCAAATCTATAACTAACGCCCTCTGGTTCCAAATTCCCTTCCTGCAATTGTTGATATATGCCTATTGCTTTTAATGGATACCTGTATTTATCCCTGCAAGGCTGAACTTAAAACAACTCGAACAAATCACATAATAATCATTAAATAACAAGGGATTTTGAAATGAACCTTGTGTGCGTGTATAGTGATTATGTTCTAAACTTGTTGGATTTAGAAATGATTACCAAATTCTCGTGGAAACACATGAACTCTTAACTCATGATCTTGTTATCATAACTAAATCGGGATAGCAGGCGCACATTATGGCATGATTATTTGGCGCTACGGGAATATGCTTATTCCCGTAGCGCGTTTGACAACTTTGAAATTTGAAAATTCCAACGGCATAAAGGAGACACTTCTAGTTTAAACAATGTTTTTCATAATCAAAACTCAAATAAATCATCAAAGATTTTAATGCAAACCATGAAATATCCAAAATCTAAAAAATGAAAACAACTAAAAGCAAAAAATGAGGGATGGGTAAGGAGGGTTTAGGACAAGGGTTTCTTACTTAAACCAAGACAAAATTAGAGACTAATAGTCAGTATGCAATAATTGCAGGAAAGAGTTATGAAACAACTACATGACAACAACAAGAAGTACAAACATAGAGAAAACTTGAAGCGAAGATAGTTGGATTTTGAAGTCAGAAACTTGGTCATGGCACAACTTAGAAAAGAAAGGTTTCCTATAGGGGAATATAAAAAATTAAAACTTAAAAGAATTGGACCATGTAAAGTGTTGAGAAAATTTTCCTCGAATGCTTATGAATTAGAACTTCCAAGTAACATTGGAATTTCTCCAATTTTTAATGTATTTGATTTATACCCCTTAAAGGAAGGGACAAAAAGTTCAATGGATGCACCTAATAATGAAAACATTCACACCATTGACTGGGAGAAACAACTACCTATAGTACAACAGAAACATATTGAATCTATTTTGGATAGAAAGGTAGTAAAGAAGACAAGGGGGAAAGAGTCCTTTTAGTACTTAATCTAATGGAAAGGAAAACCACTTGAGGATGGCACGTGGATGACATTAGCTTAAATTTCTAAATATGGTACAAGTGTTGAAGAGCTACTGCAACAAGCCCAATACAAATTCTTTTCTTCCCCGAAAGTCTGATGTAGGAGCATATTTTGCATTCAATTTAATGTTGGATCTCTAGAAGGTCTTAGGAGTTTTTTTTAAGACTTGTAATTGTTTTTTTTTTCCAAGTTATAGTAGTCTCTAGAGTATTCAAGAATAAGGCATTTTTTCCATGAATGTAACATTTATGTCTAATTTAGATAGGAGGTTGAAGAGTTAGATAAGTTAGGGGAATATTTGGATTTGATCCTATTTTCTAGGATTCAAATAAGTTTATTGTGGTTAAATTTAGTTTTTTATTTGTATTTGAAAAATATGTGATCCTATTTCTATGATAGAGATCGGTCCTATTGTTGATAATATAAACCTATGATAGGCGCATATGGAAGGTGTGATAAATGTGAGAATTTTGAATATTTGTAAAGGTCATGTTACCACATGAAATGTTCAGGAGTAAAAATTTTTGACCTTAGTCCATGTAAGAGTCTTGGTTTCATGCTATAATTATCATCATGAAGGAAATAAGGGTCAAATGGGTCTCAAACCTGGTCTTAAAGTCATCATTATGATATGTCATGTCTCAAGGGTTTGCACACAAATTCCGTTATGTCATTTTGAAATCGTTTAGAGCTCAAGTCAGAGGTCAGATTTATTTACTGCCAACTCACCTAAAAGTTCGCAGCGTATTAAGAAGTACCTCATTACACTAATATATCATCATCTCATCTTAGAAACGTGTCAATGGATATTTCATTGTCTTCAACGCTTTCATTCAGTTTGATTTTCAAGGATTATGTCATAGAAAAATCTAACAGTTTCCTTGAAGCGTGCTACTGGAATTTGAAATTGGCATTGCAAATTGACTGAAGAAGACATATTCAAGATTGGATACCTTTCTCTAATACTACCTCAGGTTCACAAAGTACCAACATTGAATATAGATTTATCAGGTATTTCTTGATGATTTGCATGTTTCTTAAAGGTTGACAAAGGAATTAAAGCTATTATGAAATTGGTGTTGCGAACTGTTAAATGTCCATATGCTGCCAACTCTCAAACCCACTGCTATGGCACCATGGATGATTTTAGGGGCTAAATTTCGCTCATGGGCTAATTTCCATGGTTTTTCCAAAAATGAGATTCGCTATTTTAAAAATCATTCGCCCAAATTCTATAGGATAAAATTATTTTACCTTAAAAATTGCCAAAATTTTATAAAAACTATATAAAATCCTTATAAATTTGAATATTTTTACAAACATATTGCCAAACATTTATAGTTGGCATTAGAAGGATTAGTAAGATTCGCCAAGGTTTCTACATTTTAAAACAAATTTCCATCCTTAAAATCATCCCTGTATGGCACTCTAAACTCTTCCCATTAGTCAATTTTTTTATCTTAAGGTCATCCTACAATTCCTTCTACAAACAAGCCATTTTCTCCCAATAATATCTATGCACTATGAATTGGTGTTGGCATTGCAAACCCTCTATTTTTACATAGTTGTCTCTTTTGCTTATATGAATTTTCACTCAGGATGGATTGTTGTTCCTTTTATCACTCCTACTTGTAATTTTCCCAACTCCATACCATTTTTGTGTATAAGTTTTCAGACAGGTGAATTATGAGTATATCAGCTCTGCAATTCAACCAAAAAAAAACCTTGTTTTACTATATATTTCACATAGCATTGTCATAAGAGGTTACATGAGGTTTTTAAGATAGAAATCATAGACAACCAACAAAGAAATAAAATCCACAATGGGGGAGAGATTGTGAGAAATGAACCATATGACATGCGACTCATCAAATCTGAAACATTTTTCAAGGAAGCCTTCCAGAGGGTGGGTTGCCTTATTTTTATTAGAAAATGCAAAGAGGGCATCTTGAAGTGGAAAAAAGGAATTTAGATATGTTGGATAATATGGCTAATAGAAAGAATACTAGAACCAAAATATGAATACAAGATAATATTCCACATCAACATTATTTTTGTCATGGTTTTTACATGCAGTTATAACACTAAGTGATGATTTTGGATTTTGAGTTAAACTTAGCATCTTTTATGTTTCTTCAAGGTTACTTTAGGTTGAAATAATCTTGCAACATCTTGTGGAAGGTCTATTCTACTTTAGGTACATGTTTTGAAAGGTTGTAATCTTTTTTCAAGAAAACAGAAGGCTACATGAAAGTTCGCAGCGCTTGGACTCACTGGCGCTACGAACTGGTAATTTGGGATAGTTTGTAGCAATTAGCACACAACATAGGCATGTTTTTATCATAAATTCTAATGTCGATCTGGGTTCTTTTGAAATTTGGTTTGGATAAGCACCATATTACCATTGACTTGCTGACAAAACATCAACCCGAACTAGTTCATAGTTTAGGTGAAAAGTCAAAATCATCACCTACAGGAAAGTTTGCAGCGCATGTTGTCAAAGGCATTGAAAACTCTAATAGTTTGATAAATCCGAGCTATGGGAGGGCTTCCAGCTATCAGGGAAGGTTCAAATGGTTTCCTAGTATTTATTTGGGCATGAGGGACATGTGTTCCATCTTCATATCAAGAAACATGACCTGTTTCGAAAGGCATTTAGCACAATAGACAAGATCCCAAAAAATAGGAATTTGTTATGTTTTTGTTGGAATCTTTTGTAACATACTCCTAAATGGAGGAGGATCCTATGTAACTCCTTGGTTTCGACCTCCTTAGAGTAGATATAGATCATTCAATATATATGAAGTGGATTTTTACAAGGAAAGAGTTGCATTCATGATCCAAGAGAGGAAAGAGATGGAAGAGAAGTTTAGTTGCTTATTTGTAAGCCCGAGGTCTTGTTTGTAATCAACATTTCTTCCATTAAAGATTCATGAGAGTTGTTTATCAAATTTTCTTCTTTGTTTTCCATTTATTTTGTTATCTTCTTGATTGAATATATTACAGGTTTTGAGGATCAAAGGCTGCCTTTTATTAATGGATCCCTGAGAAACAAAGGATTTGATGTAGCTGGCTTGTTAATCATTATTTCTGTTCAAGCATTTTTGAATCTATTCTGCAGAGAGGATATATTTTTAGTAGAAATTCTTATTTTGTTCATTTTCCGTTATTCCAATCATAATCATATAATATCTTAACCTGATATTTACCGTGATTGCCTTCAATCTGCAGAGTGTTTTTGGCTCCATGTCCAATGGTAGATAATTGATCTACAGTCAGACTGTTTCCTTCTTTCTTGTTCTTTTTTATTGATCCACCCAATTTAAATTGATTTGATTTTTCAAATCCTGATGGGTATTAGGCTTGTTATTAAAGCAGTCTAAGAACAACTTCTAAATCTAACATTTTTGGCGTCGTTGCTGGGGACGAAGTTGAAGATCTTCCCTAGGTTGTATGACAAATATTACTACCAGTTCTTGATGGTGAGAAAGGATGGGTGACAGAACATAATGCATACATTTTCACCTGGTGACTCCACTCCATGAAGAAATAATTTGTTGGTGACTTCAACGATTTAGGACAACAAAGGCCATATAGGCTATCTTGGCACAGAGGTTTGCACCTCTCAATTTTTTAGTTGTCCCTAGTTTTCTAAATCTAGTGCCTCCTCCATCATAATGGATGGATTATCTTATTGTTTTCAAAGAAGAGAAGGGGGACAATCATGCTCAACATCTCATTACATTTCATCAACGCTTGGATCAACTAGACATACATCACGATGATGTATTGATGAAAATGTTCATGTACTCTTTAAAAGGTGATGCACGAGAATGGTACTTTTCTCTTCCTTCTTCCAGCATATGTTCCTTGAGAGTTTTCCATGTTGCATTCAACAAACACTATAAAATGTACTTTCCACAAAAAATGATTCTTGAATATTGTTGTGAAAAATCTGAATCTCGAGCTCAAAGGACAATATATTTGTTCTCTTCTGATGAAATTTATGAAGTTCTTGCTGAAACAAAAATTAAAGAAGAGTTAGTTTGTGAAGAAAACATTTTAAACTCTTCTATTAAAGAAGATATTTTTCAAGATCAAAAAATAGTAGATCATGTTAACCACTATTTAAATCAACCTGTTTATGACATATTTGAAGTTGAAAAAACTCCATTTGTTGGTTCTGAAGAAGAGAAAGTGTCTTTTTAGCATACTTTTGTTGTAGGAGCAGAAAATGAGCACATCATTGAAAAATATTATGAGCATATTTCTCAAGTTATATCCCTTAATGGTCCATCTTTGTTTGATCACTATGGAGACAATGATGTTGAAGACCAAGAACAACCATTAATATGTGAAGATCAAAGATTTAATATTTTTAATCATGAGTCAAAAAGATCTTAGGAGAGGTGGTGTAGTTCCAAAAGGAATATGCTAGATTTGTTCAGTCATAAAGAACAAGTTGAATATTGCCTTGCAGAACATCAATTAGATGAGAACAATTGGTCAAATAAATTACTCCAACAACTATCACCGGAGATCAACAAGTTTGCATTCAACATTCTTGTACTTGAATCCGCAACAGATATTGAACAATACATGATCAAGAGTGATATCAACCTACAATAATTTTGAGTTTTGCAGACAAATCAAATTGTAGAATATCTAAAACTAATGTAATCCCCTTTCTTGGATCAGTTGGAGGTTTTTTATAGGTTTCAAGATCCAATAGTATCCTGGATGGATTCATCATTTCCATAGATCCCCAATGCTACAAGTTTTAGCATCTCATCAATTTGTAGCTGTGAGTAGATGTTTTTTGTGGAATTTTTGTTGTTCATGATATGCTCTCTTCATGTATTCTTACTTAACTACAAACAAAGATTATATTTCATTAGTCAGATGCTTTTATGGCTTCGTTGGAAAGATGATTACACTTGAGAAGTAGTTCAGTTGATTGGAGTAGGAGTAGGAGTGTGCATAAATAGTATTTGGATTTCAGTTTGAGTAAAACATTCGGTTTTCTTTTGGTATGAAACAATATGTTTTGGTTTCAGAATAAGTTGCAGAAATTTGGAAGGAGGTGAAGGAATCATTTCCCATGGATAAGGAACTGGAACTGCGATGTTCTTGGCACCTCACAGGGAGCATGCCATCCCCTGTGGAGCCAATGTTAGCACATGAAATGTTCAGGAGTAAAAAATTATGACCTTAGTCCATGTAAGAGTCTTGGTGTCACACTATCAATTATCATTATGAAGGAAATAAGGGTCAAATGGGTCTCGAACCTTGTCTTAAATTCATCATTATCATATGTCATGTCTCAAGGGTTTGTACACAAATTCCATTATGTCATTTTCCAATAGTTTAGAGGTCAAGTTGGAGATCGAATTTATTTGTTGTCAACTCACCTAAAAGTTCACAATGTACTAAGAAATAACTCATTGCACTAATCTCTCATCATTGCACCTTGGAAATGTGTCAAGGGAGATTTCATTGTCTTCAACGCTTTCATTCAATTTGATTTTCAAGGATTGTCACAAAAAGATCTAACAATTTCCTTGAAGCGCGCCAGTGGAATTTGAAATTGGCACTGCAAACTAGCCGAAGAAGAATGTTCAATATTGGATACCTTTCTCTAAGACCAGCTCAGGTTCACAAAGCACCAACATTGAATCCATATTTATTAGGTATTTCTTGACTATTTGCATGCTGCTTAAAGGTTGAGAGAGGAATTAAAGCTATTATGAAATTGGCGTTGTGAACTGTTAAATGTCCATACACTGCCAATTCTCAAACCCATTGCTATGGCACTCTAAAATCTACCCATTAGTCAAAGTTGTTATCTTAAGTTAATCCTACAATTCCTTCTGCAAACAAGTTATTTTCTCCCACTGATATCTATGCATTGTGAACTGGTGGTGGCGCTACAAACCCTCTGTTTTTACAGAGTTGTCTCTTTTGATTGTTTGCATTTTCACTCAGATTGGATTTTTGTTCCTTTTATCACTCCTACTTGAAATTTTCCCCACTCCATACCATTATTGTGTATACTTTTTTAGACAGGTGAACTCTGAGTATACCATCTCTGTAATTCAACCCCAAAAAACCCATGTTTTACTATATATTTCACATAGCATTGTCATAAGAGGTTACATGAGGTTTTTAAGATAGATATCATAGACAATCAGCAAAGCAAGAATATCCACAATGGGGGAGAGATTGTGAGAACTAAACCATATGACATGCAACCCATCAACTTTGAACCATTTTTCAAGGAAGCCTTCCAGAGAGCAGGTTGCCTTATTTTTGTTAGAAAATGCAAAGAGGGCATCTTGAAGTGGAAAAAAGGAATTTAGATATGTTGGCTAAGATGGATAATAGAAGGAATACCAGAACCAAAAGATGAATAAAAGATGATCTTCCACATCAACATCATTTTTGCCATGGTTTTTGCATGCAGTTATAACACTAAGTGATGATTTTGGATTTTGAGTTACACTTTGCATATTTTTGTGTTTCTTCAAGGTCACTTCAGGTTGAAATAATCTTGTAATATCTTGTGGAAGGTATATCTTACTTCAGGTACAAGTTTTGAAAGGTTGGAATATTTTTTCAAGAAAACAGGCTCCTCATGAAAGTTCGCAGCGCCTGAACTCATTGTCATTGCGAACTGGTAATGGACTCACTAGCGCTGCGAATTGGTAATTTGGGATAGTTTGTAGCAATTAACACACATCAAAGTCATTTTTTGATCATAACGTTTAAATTCCTATCTAGGTTCTTCTGGAATTTGGTGTGGAGAAGCACCATATTACCATTGATTTTTTGACAAAAAATCTTTGTGACCCCGTTCTTATTTTAGGAGAAAAGTCAAAATCATTGCCTACAAGAAGGTTTGCAGTGAATGTTATCAAAGGCACTGCGAACTCTAACAGATTGATAAATCCAAGATATGGGAGGGTTCGAATGGTTTCCTAGGAGTTAGTTGGACATGAGGGACATGTTTTCCATCTCCACATCAAATAGCATGACCTGTTTCAAAAGGTATTTATCACAATAGACATGATCCCAAAAATAAGAATTTGTTATGTTTTGGTTGGAATCCTTTGTAACAGACTCGTAAATGGAGGAGGATCCTATGTAGCTCCTTGGTTTCAACATCCTTAGAGTATAGAGAGATAATTAAATATATATGAAGTGTATTTTGATAAGGAAAGGGTTGGATTCATGATCCAAGAGAGGAGAGAGTTGGAAGAGCAGTTCTGCTTATTTGTAAGCTTGAGGGCATGTTTGTAATCAACATTTCTGCCATTAAAGATTCATGAGAGTTGTTTATCAGATTGTCTTGTTTGTTTTCCATTTATTTTGTTATCTTCATGATTAAATATATTGTAGGTTTTGAGGATCAAAGGCTGCCTTTGATTAATGGATCCCTAAGCAGCAAAGGATCTATTGTTCTTCAGATCTTTGTTTAGTAGACATTTTTCTTTTGTTCATTTTACTTTCTTCTAATCATTATCATATAAGCTCTTAACCTGATATTTAGCTTGATTGTCTTTAATCTGCATAGTGGTTTTGACTCCATGCCCAATGGTAGATAACTGATCTACAGTCAGATTGTTGCCCTCTTTCTTGTTCTTTTTTGCTGATCCACCCACCTTCAATTGATTTAATTTTTCAATTGATTTAATTTTTCAAATCCTGATGGGTATTAAGCTTGTTCTTAAAGCAGTCTAAAAACAAATTCTAGTGCTAACAGGTCCAAGAGACCTGAGTAAGAAACAAACTTTTCATTGCTGTATATCATCATTCCTTTTAATAAGAAAATATCAAAACTTGTGAGAACTTCTACGTGGGTAATTGGATTCCATTTGGAAATCTTTTTTTAGCTCGAAAATTCTTGAGATCAAATGTTTGGGTGCCAGAATGGTTGATTAATTGTTGCAGCAAGGAGGATTTCCAGATCGACCTGGTTAGAGCAAGAAATCGAGAGAGAACAAGTAAGAAAACTCTTTAAATGTTATAAATCTGTTTCATTTATTTCAGATCTATCCCGATCTTAGTCTCATAGTAGAAATATTAGTTCATGTCGACATTTCAGTTCTTTACTATTCTATTGGAATGATTAAACAACACAGTGAAAATGTGAAAGGAAATTATTGTCTCTCTATTAAAGCGTTGTCACTTGATCTAGTTTAGCATCTCTCAAAAATTGGTGAACCAACAAGATAGTTAGGTATCGCTAACCTTGATACCGGTTGACCCTCTTGTATACAACTGTGAGTTGTGTTTGAAATGCTTCCAATAGTCAACGGATTATACAGTCCCATTGGTCTTCTTATCGTACCGATATAATGGACAACATAAATGTCATGTAATACAGTTCCAAACAAAATTCTATGAATTAGGGTTTCGAGCAAGGGGTCTTGTAACCAGATCCGCACTGTAGAAGTTTTGAATAACTCTGGTAGCTAATCATGGGTTTTTTTTGTTCAGTACAAAGATTAATAAATTGTGTGGGAATGAAATATGAATAAAATCTTGGAACTGTACAACAAAAAAGACTAGAAATAATGAAATTCCTTGAACGAAATGCGTAGCAAACGCCTTTCAAATTTAAAAGTTAATTTTAATATATTGTTGAGTATATCGTCAGTCCGGATTGGTATTACTCTTCATCCTTAATGTCATCCATGGGGATAGTAAATGGTTCATCATGCACAATGGAGTGGTCTTTTGCATCATCCCCATTACCCACAACACCATCTAGTCGACCACCTCTTTGAAAACCAGTGCCACCACCAACAAAAATATGGATCTCCTCTTGATGGTTTCCTACATCAACATGATTACGTTGATTACTATTGGGTGAATCTAAGTGAAAGAAGTATCCCCAACAAAGTCACGAGGCTCATTGTCTAGGTGTAGAAGCGGAATCTCAAGCTCATAATCTAGAATGTCAACAACAATGGGGACCTATGGAACAATATGAGCTTCAACAACATATCTTTCCTTGAAGGAATATATCACCTCTTAAATACTTGAAAATTTTGGCATGCTAGGTACAGTGTCTAAAATAAGTGATGCTCGCTCCTATTAAACAAGTGTAAATCCATAATGTCTCTTGGGGAGGAAGGAGGAGAGAACCCACAACCATTGCATATTGTGAAGGTAGAATATATAGATTCAAGGAGAGCAATAGAACACCCTCACTCCTTCACAATCTTGTACTAGACTCTAACTTTAGTGAAAGAAGGGAAAAACAATACTAAGTGGTTATACTACATGTGGCTTCATTGCATATTTGAATTGAAATCCACAGTTGTCTCTAAACATTCCTTAACTTGGAAAGTTAATAAGGTTGCATCATCAAGAATGGAATTGGTCACCAAGGTAGGAAGAACCTCATATACCTCCACCGAAAGCTATTTCAAATCACTTGTTAAACCACACTTAGATCTCTTAGAGTCATAGTTCAAACTAGAGTCCGAGCCTTGGAACATTTCCTCTTCTTGGCTACTGATCCAAAATGGATAATTGTATAGTTTGTCATCTATTTTGGTACTTTTTGGGTGGAAAAATTGGAGCTATTGGAATGTAGGGCCCATTTTAAAGGCATGTCCCACTTTGGAATTTGGGGTCTAGAGACTTTTGAACCATGTTTGAGGCCTTAAATGACCAGTTTTTTGGGTCAAAACTCTGCAAAAACAATTCTAACCTATTGATGACGTTCTACACATCGAGAGATTTCCAACAACATGAATATCACCTCAATTAGAGTTCATATGCAGAAGTTATGCCTCCCACAAGTTGACCTACCTCATTGACCACCATGGGACCAAGTGGATGCCATGATAGCTTCCACTACTCACACATGTGGAGCTAATCACATATCAACTTTTAAGAAGATTTTAGAGATTCCATAACCCTAGCCCTAATCAAATATTGAGGCATGCAAAAACCTTAACCCTGACCCTAGATGAATATTGGGCCACTAGGAAAGGAAGGGGTTCGATTCTCATTGTATTGTTTATTATTCCATAGTCGAGAAGAACACCTAGAAGTGGGATATTGAAGCATAATAGGGGAAGTGGAAGATCTTGTAGTAGTCATTCAAGCCATAGTGTCCATGGAAACTTCATAGTGAGTACACTTTCTTTGTTTTTCATTTCAAATTGGGAAGAAAAGAGAAAGGCATAGGCCTCACCTTCTAGCCTAATTGTTCTCATATTGGGTTTTCCCAAGGTGTGTTATTTGCTTAACTTCTTTTATCTCACTTTTAATTTATTTCAATATTTTGTGCTCTAAAATAGTAATATTAAATATGAAATCTAAAGTAAAAATACTACATACTAAGAGATTGCATAATATTGTAATATTTGTTATGATGAACTATTTCAATGGAATATCCATAGAAGTTTATAGATCATATTGGTATCATAACAACTTTCTTTATGGATTTTGTGGGAAGTTACATGATTGGAGAAGTGGTGTAAGAAATAAGACTTAAAACCTTAACTATGGTAGATGAGTAAGTGGTTGACATCTCTCACAACATAGCCATCCTCATGGCATCTCTAGAGAATAATTTTTGACCTTTTAACGAGTTTAATAGCTCTAACTCAAAACATGGATCATATATAAAATCCAGAGATAACAAAGGCCCAAAAAAGGAGTCTAGAAGATAGCCAAATAAATATAGATCTTGACAGCTTGGATAGCTTATTTGCATTGAATGCTTGGTCAACTTGTTTGCATTGAATGCTTCATATTGCTTGTTGTGCACATTAATCTTAAATTTAGGGGATTATCCTTGTTGTAAACTTAATCTCTTTTGGTTGTTACTTATAATTATAATGTAAATATGAAGAGTGTAGGTGATTGGAACTGTAACTCTTTTAAAAGATCAAGAATCATTCAGTTATGTATATATGCATTTATCTAGCTAATGCAAATCATCAACTTCAGTTATGTAAATATGCATTTATTTAGATAATGCAAATCATCAACTTGGAATTATATTTTGTGTCATTCTTGACCTGACAGTGGTATTGGTTGTGTTACTTATAATTATAATGTAAATATGAAGAGTATAGGTGATTGGAACTGTAACTCTTTTGAAAGACCAAGAATCATTCAGTTATGTATATATGCACCTACCTAGCTAATGCAAATCATCAACGTGGAGTTATATTTTGTGCCATTCCTGGACTGACACTGGTATTAGAGCCCGACCAACTCCATGAAGAGATTCCCAGCGTTCTAAAACGCCTCTGAGGGCCTACCTGTATCTAAGCGTTTCACTTTAGTAGAAGACACGTCCCTATCTCCTAGTCGTCCAGTCTGCCTTCCCGTCAGCCTCTGGTTAATTCTCTGATCCCTGCGTGCGTTGATTTGTTAAAACCAATGTAAATATTGCACACCCTCGGTTGGTCGAACTCTTTTGGTCATCGGTCGAAACCCTAACCCTACGCGACTTGCATTCAATCTAAACTTGGCATCGATAGCACTTCTCAGGTTGTATTGATTCCTCATTGCAGCACTAGCATTCTCAATCACCCATCGATCGAAATCCTTCCTCATAGTTTCATCGAAATCACATTCTCGTCGCTGCATGACACCATTCAACTTATTCGATGCCCAACACGCTCAAAACCCTAATTCTCTTCAACCCTAAGTTTCTCCGTGGGTGTTGGTATCGCATGATATCTCTGCGTTCTGATTTTGTGAGGCAACATTATGAAGAATCGAGATCATGTCGAGGGCACTTCACCAACCAGAGTCGTGTTGAGAAAAGGGCCATGCTCTGCAATAAATGGAGGGAGGAGTAACGCATGAATGGTTTTGATTCCTCACTGCTCGAAGCCATTCTTCATTGTGTATACATTATCGTTGGTATTTGAAGCACCATCTATTATACATTATCGTTGGTATCGATGACTAGTCTATTACACATTATCGCTGGAATTTGTAGCACCATCCATTATATATATCATTCGCTGGTTAATGATAGCTATTATAACTGATATATTGATAGATGATATATTATATCCACTCATTTGTATTGATGTTAGAAAGATGATAGTCCAAGTGTAACCTAAATCAGTGCTTGATGCAATAGCAAGAAAGAAGCTTCATCATATTTTATTTGCTAACATGTGTGAAGACAACAAAAGACAATACATTCCCTCATCTCCATTGTCAGCGTGGTGCCATTGTCAGCGTGGTGCTCATTGTCAGCATGGTGCTCATTGACAAGGAGAATTACAAAGAATGGTATAGGAAGATCAAAAGCACATTGATCTAGAACTACCTATGGAAAGGGATTTGCGAAGAAAAATAATTCAGAGCAACAAAACCAGTGAAGAAGAAGCAAAATCTAAAGAAGAAGCTTCAATGTTAAAGATGAAGAAAGAGTAGCGAACTTTGTAGAAAACCAATCATACTAACCACACATAAGGAATGTGAAATATGAAAGGACAAAGTGCAGCGAAAGTGAAAAGGTGAGACATCATATTTCTTCCATTAGTGATTCCTATGGCACCTTGAAAATACTAAATGAATTGTATGACACACATTCTGAGCTTGAAATCATACAACTAATGTTGAAGCTATTGCACCTAGAGTTGAAGAATGATGACTTTATGGCTCTGGCCTCAAAAATCATAACCATAATGCATGACATTGAAGCCACCAGAGCGAATATTGATCTCCTTATAACTACCTTCATTAAGTCCCTCTACCCTGCATATTCTCACTACCTTGAATCGTTGCAAGCAAGTAATTAGATGAAATCTATGACATTCAAAAAATGGTAAAGAGAGTTGTAGATAGTGAGAAAGACTTTGGAAAGAAGCCAACTACTTCAATTGGTGAAATTGTTTACCTTGCTCAGAAAGACAAGAATAAACCACATGATTCTTCCATAGGAGAAAGCTACATAAGAGGACGAGGACGTGGAAGAAAGAGTTTCAGAGGAAGGGGAGGTAGACACAACCAAAATGATAGATCCAATCTCCATTGTACTCGTGCAAAAAGAATGGGTCACATAAAGCAGATGACTAAAAATATGGGATAAGATCAAAGAAGACAGAATGAAGAAAGAAGACATAGGTAAACCCACAAAACCAACAAAAGGAAATCCACTTGAATCTTCCCATTACATTGTTGCTCATTGCAATATAGGAGTAACAAAACATTTTTCTAACACTGCATATGGTCCTTGGAAAGATACATGGCTTCTTGACACATGCTCAACCTCTCATATGACATTTGAAAAATACATTTTTGAAGACTTCAATTACAATTTAGATGACATAGTGTATTTTGCATACAAGTCCAACCTCAAACCCTCGAAAATAGGCACCATTAGGATTAAGTTGTCTGGATTTTCTTCTACACAATGTACTCTATCTTCCTGAGCTAAAAATGAGCTTGTTGTCTCTTGTGCTCATCAGACAACAAGGCCACTATGTTCCCATGATCAATGGAAAAGTTGAAGTGCAAAAGGATTCTAATAACAAACTTGTTATGACTATAGCTGAAGATGGAAGACTAAGGTGAAGGTATAATGTCATCTAGTCTTTTGTGGCATGCTATATTTGGTCATATCAATTATGACAACCTTTGTTTAATGAGAAAGAATGTTTTTTTTGGTCTGCATACCATTATGTTGTGGCTCACCACCCACAACAACCCATTTTATTTTTTCTTATGTGTCCCTTTTTGTTTCCTAAATTTTTCATACTAGGCATACTTTCCTACTTCACTGAGGAGATATGAGCTTAAAAAAAACTGTTTTTTTTCTATCACTTATATAGTTTATACATTCATTGTGAATAACATCCTTTTGGAGGAAGTAAAAAACAGTCCCCCTGAATACTGCACTCTTCAATCTCTCATCCCCACTTTTATCATTCTTCTTCCTCACAGTAAGGACCCGATCCTTGGTTTTACTTAGACGATGTGATTCATATCACTCTTCTACCCTTCTCCTAAGTCATCATCGATTCAGAACAAGCCTCACACCATCTTTATTCTAACAAAAACCTTTCTAATGTTCTCATCGGAAAGGGCTCTGTCGAGATCATCTTCATCGGAGTATTTCACTCCACACATCACCCATAACTATGACCATCGCACTTCGATATCTCTGGCATACCACTCCTTACGTGGAATCCCATCGACAAATACAAAATGAGCCTATCTCCCCCCCTGAATCACAACCTGTTTGATCGTTACCTACCCAAGTGGCATCTTAAGATTGGACCCTTTTCTTCCCTGTTTATCAATCTTCAATAAATTTCCTTTTATTTCTTTCGGGACTCATCACTTCCCCAAGGTATCAAAGGAATATTCCTTCGATACCATCCTCGTCGGAGTTCAGTTCGTTCCTCATCCTCTCGAACCCCAAAACTTTAACTCTAACTTCCTTTACAAGCCCTCCCACTTGCACATATGGCATAGTCTCCCAACATTAAGGTATATTATTTTCAACACTGCTTCCACTGGAGTTCAAAAATTTCCTCATCTTGTGGAACTCCAATGGATTTTCTCTGAAGTCATGCAAAGAGTACGCTCGACACACCTTTTTAGAAAAGGGAATATTCTTTCAATGCCTTTTCATTGAGGTTTAGTTTGAATCTCACCCCGATGACCTCCGACGCCAAGACTTTGATAGGTCCCACCTTCCTTGCAATGTTTTATACGTGTCAGGTCGACATGCTTTTCTAGAGAAAATAGAATATGCCTTCGATGCCCCTCCCATCAGAGCTTAGATTAATCTGCAATCCTTTCCTCTTTGAATGCATGACTTCGATAAGGGTCATTTTGAACCTCGAAGTTTCGCCACATCCGACACATGAATCCAAGAAACCTCTGTCGTTAATGAGCATTAATGACAGAGATGAAGGCCATATTTAGAGACGATTCTCGTACACAACCTAGTTATGGCACATTTATGATTGTTCAATGTCCGTTATGAGCTATAAAACCCCCTTTGGAGACATATATTACGCTACAATTTTGTGAAGCTTTTGTTATGTCTTGATTTTTTTTTCACTGGGTGTTACTAGATAGTTACTGTAGCCGCTTAATCATAGGTAGCTCATTTTGTCTTTTAAATATTTTTTTTTTTATAGTTAACCCATTGTGTTTATTAGGATGATACACGTTTCAACATGGTAATATATGATCAACTGATAATCAATCATGACAAGACAAAACCCCAAAAACAAAAGGTCTCAGTTTACTTCCAGTAAGCTATAGGACCTAAATCATCGTCTCGACTAGTTGAAGTGTTGGTGACTAATACTAATCACCACATTGGTGAATACCACTGCCCTGGTTATGAAGAAATCTACAAGATCTTCAATTATGTATATTTCCCCATGGATGACGAGAATTTGGGAATTTACCAGAATATCCTAAGAAGCAGAATCCATCTTGTGGTTTCTCGACCACCTCTTTTCCCATACAATAAGGCAGCACAATGGTGTCAGAAACAATTTGATACAACAATAGAGACCATCGTGAGAAAACAAGGAAAGTAGGTAGCATCCCTAAGACCTGAAGACACCGAGTCCATATATCATCTTCCCACTCCCACATGCTCTCTAAATGAGCCATTCTTAAAAGGGTTTTCCCAAGAAAACAAAGGACCAACAAAGAAAATGAAACACTGGTGGGCCAATGAAGACAAAACCCTTAAACATGGTCAAAAGTTAGCTCCCACTCATAGGCTCAAGACACCCTACAAAATTCTAGTAGCCATGCTTCGTCGACTATATGGAGAAGAAAAGAGAACACATTTTCAGACTGATTGGTTTCCTTTGGCACACACCATCATCAAGACAGGGAAAATATTCAACTGGGTAGACGTCCTAGCTTTCAATACATGTCTACACATGAAGAATCTCCCTGGTATGAAGAAATTGTTTTTATATGTCGACCTACATGATTGATGCCATCTTCTCCTCTATACAATTTGTTGACCTGGAGTGGAACTGGGATCGAAACCAACCCCCCATTCATGTATACTGCTCTGATTTATGGAGCACCAATTGTCAAAAGAACTTTTATGACATATGCAATATATTCCTAGAACCTATGCATTCTATTTTGTTTTGTTTCCCTAGACACATAATCTCCTTCGAAGCTAGGAATGGGATGAAATGGATAGCCGATTGGTTTCTCTATAAATATTATTCATATATTAGGATGTATGAGACCATTGGAGCCCCACACATTTTACCATACTTTGTCCCAGACCATTTTTTGATGAGTGAAATTGTATACCAAACCATGGGATCAGGGGTTACTACACTATTGCAAATCAGAAGCAAAAAACTTTGTCCTGTTTTCCCTATGCACATAGGAAGTTACACTATTTCCAATAGCCAACATGAAAGGAAAGAAGAAGAGGCCTTACAAGAGTTAATCCTATGCCTATGAGAGCCCAAAGGCCATGATCCTCACGAGTTGGCAATCAGTTTTTTTAGATCTATTGGTATCACCCATTCCAATATCCATGTGGCCGATTTCGAAGAGGATAAGTTTAAGGGAACACTCTCTTATAATGAAGTCCTGCATCAACTACCCCATGATGCTTCGAAGTAGGAACTTGAACATGAAAAAGAAGAAATCAAGAGGGAAACTGTAAACCAGTTCCATAGATTGGTTCAACAAGATCAGGACACTGACATCACCAGAGAGCAGGAGAAAGCCAAGAAGGAAGAAAATCTAGAACAAAAAAGAATCCAAGTTGAGCAGGATTATCATAAAAGGAATGATGAGGAGGAAAAGATAAAAAAAAAATAACATGAGTGCATGGCACAATAGGTTGTGCTCCAAAAGAAGAAAGAAGAAGAATCCAAAGCCAAAATATTGGTTGATGAACAAGGCATCTCATGATTACAAATTTCATAATTCTTTCCATATGTTTCCTTCTTTAGTTATTGTAATCCTATTTTTGAATTCAGAATATGAAGAGTCTCTTTTTGTAAAATGGCCTTGATTTCATGATTGCAAAGATAACGATTGTAAACAATCACTCCTCTATAAAAGGGAATATTGTCCATTTGAAAGGGATTTTGGTTTCAAAATGTAGCTAGAAAATATTTTTACTGCAAGTTAATTTGAACTATAAGACATTTTTGTTGGAGATTATGGTGTCGATACGTATGAATGTGATTATTCTATTAATGCATGTCTATTACTGTAGTATGTGAATATTGGTTTATGAATTTTTTATGAATTAATGTTTTCATTATTCACAGTTACCATGATTTTCACAGTGAGTACAGTGACCGTATAATGCAATTAACTAATCAATTACTTGATCCTAACTAGTTATGTTGTTGAACTTTCAATTTACATGTATCATGAATTTCTTCTATGCAAGTAATATAAATGTTTCACT